>CAUJRU010001485.1:0-147543 GCA_963277665.1 Viscum album | reverse complement strand
ATCCTAAAAATAACATCCAAACATGATGATATAATAAAAACAGTATCTTGAAGGTTCCAGGTATAGTAGAAGCGTGGCTGGTATGGTACCCAACATTGATTTTTACCATGATCAATGATTTTTCTAGGATCAATATGATGATGAACACCGGTCTCCATGAAATATTATGAACGATTTGGATAAAGAAGAATGAGGCCTGAAACCTTAGAGAGGATCTTGCACATCATGTTTATAATTAATTTAATTAATTTCATAAAGAAAAATAATACCTGTATCTTTGGTATTTTTCTTAATTGATGATGTTGATCATCCAGAATGATCCTTTTAGATTATCTCATTGCGCTTCTAAGGATCCAAACAACAATCCCTCTAGCGGTGATCCTCATGTGCTCTGATGGCCTCGGAACGACCCTACTTGTTCTCTTGGTGCTAGCACGAAGAACCGAGTGTCTTGTGTCAGCCGTTCTTGATCGCTTGCTCTTCAGCCTTGAAGAACATATCTTGTTATTGAGAGGGTAGAGAAGCAGATTTAAGAGAGAAATTGTTTGGATCAATAATTCTCAATTCACCAGGCATGTGGTGTGGTGTCGCGCACACTAGGCGTACTTTTCTATTTATATACATGGAATTTCATTTACCATATTTAATTTCATATAAAAAATTAAATGCATTCATGGACATAGACAAAACCCATGCATTTAATAATAATACCACATCATTATTTATGGTGTGCCAACTTTTAGAAAACAGAATTATAAATAAAATTACACGTCAAAAAAATATCAGTGTTATTTTAATTTGTCTCAACTAGTTAAATAATTATTTACTATATTGCAAATAAATATTTTACTACTAGATTGACCTTGGACCGCTCGAAATCCACTCCCATTTATTGGACACCTGAATAGATAAATAAATATTTTATTATATTAAATAAATATTTTATTTACAAACCAGTAAATAAATATTTTTTAAATGTTCAATAAATAAATATATTTTATCTAATTTATACGATCATTGTAACTTGAATAAAATTATTCCACGGTCTTGAGAATAATATTTATTTTATTAATTAAATTCAAATAGAATTTACTCGAGACCACAAAAAACACTTAGTGTGTGACCCTCTAGGATTCTTTGTCGTTGGAATTAGGTGGGATTTCATAAAGTCCAAGAGTACTATATAGAAACATGTAAAGGAACCCAATTTAAATAATGTAAAGTCACAAAAATGACATCCACATACGAACACTCACTGTGTAATATATTCCCTTGGTTGCAATATCTCATTAAGCAGGTTTCATGATTGTGTCATCAACTTTTATGATTGATACGTCGTTCTTTGACAACCGGAAATAAACTTATCATTACACCATGGCCATGAAATTTTGTGAGACGGTTCTATTTCAATCAAAGGGCCGATATATTGACTTCCATAAATGGAAGGGACAAATCCTTCCACAAAATACCCCTTAATAACATTCCACTCAGGACGCATCCAATTTTCCCTACATCCTACCAATTGTCTGCGTGACAGTTTTAATTTGTAAATAAAAGTGTGTAAGTCATGACATGTATTAATGATAGTACTAAAATCTAAGGATCATTACACAAGTTCACGGATAGAAATGTCGGATGACACCAAAACATGCAGAATTTATACTAGTGGGTCTGTTCTCATAATCTCTTTTCTGGGAGAATACCAAGTGAGAACTTAATGAGAGAAACTCTCATCTGCTTACGAGTAATCGCACCTAATGGTCTGCATGTTATGTGTCCCATCATATCATATCATCCAACCACAGAACTATTTTTAAGAATATTTTTATTGCATTTTAAGGTTCTCAAGAAACAAATAATCTAGAACATTATTATATTATAGTCATGCAAAATAATGAACAATATGTAATAATACATTAGATATCCATAAAATCAAAGTAAAACTAGTTGGTTCTAGGATACCAACACTTACAAACTCTCACATGAACTAGAGCCAATTTCCAACGACATTGAGTCCGCTATACCTCACATGGTGATCATGTTTCTGCTGATTCAAGGCTTTAGTAAAGGGGTCTTCCACGTTGCCTTCCATGGAAATATTTCTCAATGCCAATTCACCTCTCTGAGAATAATCCCTCAATAAATGATAATTTTGAAGTATGTTCTTCATCCGCTGATGTAACCATGTCAGTTTTGCGAGAGCCACCGCTGTAGTATTATCACAGTACAGTGTGATGCGATCTTGATTTCTAGGTACCACATCTAGCTCCTGGACGAATCATCGCATCCAAACTGCTTCTTTAGCTACCTCAGAAGCATTGATATACTCATACTCTGCTGTAGAATCTATGACCACACTCTACTTTGAGCACTTCCAGCTCAATTCACCTCCATTCAAAGTGAAGATGTATCCTATTTGTGATTTCATGTTATCTTGATCAATCTGGAAACTAGCATCTACATAATCTCTGATGACTAGTTTCTCATCTCTTCCATAAACCAGAAATATATCCTTAATACATCTTAGATACTTTAGGATATTCTTGACTACCATCCCGTGGCGGTCCCTAGGGTCATCTTGATATCTACCTACCACACTCAATGTGTAGGCGACATCGAGCCTAGTACATATCATGGAATACATGATTGACCCAATAGTTGATGCGTATGGAGTCCCTTCTATTTTTTATTAGTTTCTCATGTGTCTAAGTAAACATTTTCTTGGAATGATGGATGGCATGTGATTCTGGAAAAAATTTCCTCTTGGATTTTTCCATACTGAATATTTTCAGTATCTTATCAATATATGTACTTTAACATAGGCCCAACAATCTCTTGGATCTATCACAATGTATCTTAATCCCAAGAATATGCACTACCTCACCCAAGTCTTTCCGGGAGAAGCATTGATTCCACCATGCCTTAAAAGACTGTAAGATTGGTATCTCGTTTTCAATAAGTAATATGTCATCAACATATACTTTTTGGAAAATGACTGCACTTCCACTAAACCATTTGTGGACATAAGTTACACATTCATTCTTGATAAAACCAAATTCTTTTATGGCCTCATCATGACGAATTTTCCCTGACTTGGATGCTTTTTTTATTCCATAAATGGATTTCTTCAGCTTACATACCTTATTGGCATCCTTTGGAGTCACAAACCCTTCAATTTGTGTTATGTAGACATCTTCATGCAGGTTACCATTATGGAATGCTATTTTCAAATCCATTTTAAAAATATCATATTCATGGTAAGATGTAATATAAATTAGAATTCATATGTATTTCAGCATTGTAAATGGTGAGAATTTTTCATCATTGTCAATTCCTTGATGCTGTTTAAAACATTTTTAAACCAGTCATGCCTTATAGGCACTGAATTTTTCATCCATTTACAGTTTCTTCTTGAATACCCTTTTTCAACCAATGGGATTTACATAAACTGGAGGATCTACCAAAATCTAAACTTGGTTTTGGTATATAGAATCCATTTTAGAATTCATGGTTTCTTGCCATTTGGAAATGTATGTGCCACTTATTGCTTCATTGTAGGTTAGATGATCATTATTATCAACTAATAAAGAGTCACTATCCTTAGTAAATAGAAAACTATACAGTTCCGATTCTATAACCTTTATTGTACTCCTATGAAGTACTTGTGTCTCTGGAATACATTCTTTATCCACAAGGAATTGTGGAATATGTTCATGTACCAAATCCTGGGTACCTTGAGCCTCGACTTCATAGAATTCTATCTTTCTCCCACTATCTATTTTGGAGATGTGCTCCCTCTCAAGGAATATGGCATGTCTTTCTACTATAACATTTTTTTCTAAGGGTTTGTATAGGTAATATCCAGTTGTTTACTTGGGGTATCCTATAAAGGTAGACTTTGTGCCTCGGGGTGTGAGTTTTTTACCTAAATAGGCCTTAACAAACGCTTCGCTACCCCATACATGTAAATTTGATAACATGGATTTTCTTCCATTACAGAACTTGTATGGAATACCATTTATCTATTTATTTGGTACTTGGTTTTGTATGTGTGATTCTATTTTTAATGCATATCCCCAAAAAGATAATAGAAGAAACACATGACTCATCATTGATCTCACCATGTCAAACATGGTGCGGTTTCTCCTTTCTCTAACACCATTCCACTAGGGCGTGTTTAGAAGAGTGAGTTGGGATAGGATCTCAAACTCCCATAAGTAATCAATGATGTCTTGATTAAGATATTCTACACCTCGTTCTAAGCGGAGTTTCTTAATATTCTTACCAAGATGATTCTCAACATCATTCTTGTATTCTTTGAACTTATAAAAAGAATCTGACTTATACCTAATTAAGTAGATATATCCATATCTACTAAAATCATTAGAAAAAGTTATGAATTATGAGTACCCTCTCCTTACTTCAACTAAAAATGGTCCACACACATTGGTATGAACCAATTCAAGAATTTATTTAGCCCTTTCACCTTTCCCACTAAATGTGGATTTTGTAATTTTTCCTTGTAAACATGCATGACATACACCATGTAATTTTAGTTCGAAAGAATCTAAATATTCAACTTGATGTAACAGTGTTAAGTGTTTCTTGTTTACATGAACTATCTAGTGATGCCAAAGTTGGGTGTGGTATGAGTAATGTGAAGTATCTTTGTTATCGATTTCATTTAATTTCTTTGTGTAATCTAACATGTAAAGTCAATTGTATAAATGTTCCCTATAATTACAAATGTTGTCTTTGTAAAATAAGAAACAATCATTTCACAACATTAAAAAATCCATCTGTATCTAATTTGGATATAGAAATAATGTTTTTAGTAACAGAAAGCACATAATAATAACCCTTTAACACCAAGATCATCTCAATTGGAAACTTGAGGTGGTAGTCCCTGATAGCTACAACAAAAAGTCTAGATCCATTGGCTACTCGTAGATCTACCTCCCCTCGATCAATATTATTGAATCTACTTGGTTCTTGTATTTGGATACATAAGCTAGCACCAAAAGCAATATCTAATACCTAATTCGTAGAAACAGATAGATTTCATTCAATAACAAATGCACCTGATGCTTCCCCTTACTTCTTAGGCTAGGTACAGTTCTTCTTCCTATGGCCCTTCTATTCACATGTGAATCAAATAGCCTTATGTTACCTTGCATCCCCTTTGATATTCCTTTTCTTGGAATTCCGTGAAGAAGCTTTGGTCTTAAAGCTCTTCACCTTCCCTTTCCTTTTATTCACTATAATGAGAGAAGGCTTTTTTCACATCATATCTTTGTCCATATGGAGAATGAGGATAAGAAGACTAGATAGATAATTCTCAATGTTGTTCATATTGAAATTGACAACAATGTTAGAGAATATTTGAGGGAGTGATGTGAGAATGAGATCGGTTCCCAATTTATCGGGAAGTTTAAACCCCAGAACCTCTAGGCGCTCAATGTATCCAATGATCTAGACTACATGAGGCCCAACTGGGGTACCTTCTCCAAGATTTCTCTGAAAGAGTGCCGTATAGATCTCAAAATTTTCATGTCTTTCCCTCTCTTGGTAAAGACCATGAAGGTGCTCAAGCATGCTATAAGCATCCATGTTTTTATGAGACATCATTGGATTACTAGACATTAATGATAGCATCCACCATTGAATTTAGACCACATCGTTCATATGTTTCTCATAGACCAGGAAGTTTTCATAACTCGCCTCTTTGGCAGGCAGATCAGGTAATGCTGACTCTAGTATGTAAGACTTATGTTCATGGCGTAGGATAACCTGAAGGCATCTAAACTGTTCTTGGAAGTTAATACCAGTGAAGATGTTGTCTTTATCCAGAATTGATCATATGGATAGTGTGGTTGACAAGTATTTAATTTTTATTCTATAATTAAAAATAGAAGATCATTAGTACTTTCTTGATTACATTTTATAGGGAATAATAAATTTTATTAAATATCCCACTATATTATAAAGTCCCAATAGCCCTCACCTTTGAACTCGGAATTTCCATTTTCCATGACATTATAGTGTCAAGGATCCATATTCCACTTCATATAACTCCATAAAGGGTTGGTCAATATATTAGATGGTGTTCACGAAGGTATGTCTTCGCCAACTATAGGCTTGCAGCTTCTTGATATGTTGATTGGACTCCCCAGTCCTGAAATCATGACTTTCGATTTCTTCAACAATAGCAAGGGATACTCCTATTAACGTAATATGGTTATGTCAACCCGAAACCTTTAATAAGGGCTTCCTGTTTAAAAGTAAGTGTCCCAACAAGGGTTGGTGAAACACATAGTTTTGTTGAGTTTTATTTTAATCAAGTAACGAAAGGATTGTTATGACTTAAAATTTTATTTGAGGTATTTTTTATCTCTTGTGTTTGAATTTCATATTATCATTATCACACACTTGCACTAGAGTAAATCATACTTTTCCCAACACTTGTATACCAACGGTTCAAAAGAACCATTGTTATAGGTGATCTTTACCAACGGTTTGCATAAACTGTTGGTAAAGATGGATTTCGAGGGAGTTTTCCCAACGGTTTCACCAAACCATTAGAAAAAGAATGATTTTCCATGCTTTTTATTAACCATTGGAAAAATATGCCCTAAATTCGACAAACACAGGAAACCCCCCCCCCCACCCTCGATTCCGGAAGCATCGTGTGGCTCTCCCAGAAGCGATTCCTAACTCCCAGAAGCCCTTGAGAAGCCCCAGCATAGGTGCACCTCATCTATCGGATCAGCTATCGGGTTAGACTTCTTACACCTCTTCTGAAGGATATCTTTCCACCTCTTCTATAGTATATCCTTCTATTCTCAAGGATATTGTTATTCCCTATTTCTAGGGTTTTTGGAAAATTTTATGATTCACTACTCCACGAATTGTGTACTCAAATCACTAAATCCACAAATTGTGTACTCAAATCACTACATCAGTGTACACATTGTCTAACTAATGTTTTCATTACACATATACATTTATAAGGGCATGGTGTCTTCTTCTTGTGTTCTAATTGTAAATATTCATAGTTTTTTTTAATCTCAATGCTTCAAATATTACAGCTTCATGTATATCAACTCATAATAAATTGTTTGTAATATTTATTCATCATATTTCATGAAAATCACTCCTTTCATTAAGATCATGTCAAACATGAAGATCTTATTCATCTTAATTTTTGTACACTATGTGTATTACATAACAAGTATATATCATGTTTCTATCAAAATCTATATATTTATAAAATGACACACTGTTAATTTATTCTTTGCATAATAGAACATATGGATTATCTTCTTGAACTTTGAAAAATAGTATGCAGTCCCTAATTATTATTAACAGAAGAAATAATAAATACTTAACCGTACAATCCCATTTTCATTGTGATTAAAATATCTTCAAAGGAAACTCTCAGTGGGACCTCTCTTTTTCCCATGTAGTACTTCTTCCTTCTTCATGAAACTAATTCACAGAATGTCAAATTCTCAATATTAATGAATATTAGTTTTCCTAAAATAACCATTAATCATTCTTGCCTTCAACATCATACATGAGTTATTAAATCACCTTTTTAAAACACAATGACCAATTTCACAGATTTGGGGTTCTTCAAAATGCTTGGGAAAATCAGAAAAACACATGTATTGAATTGTGTTTCTCATTTCACTACTACAAATATGGCTTATAATAGTGCTCAAACCCACCTTTAACAGCGCTAAGAAACGTTGTTAGTCTCGGTGAAGATAAATGGGGGTCCCCTTTATTAGCGCTAAAACTATCACTGATAAAGGGTCACCATTATAAGCGCTAAAAAACCTCTAATAAAAGTTCTTCTTTATCAGTGCTAAGCAAGAACTGATAAAGGTAGTCTTTATTAGTGATATTTTCAGCGCTGATAAATGTATAATATATCAGCGCTAAAAATAGTGCTGATAAAAACTACCTTTATCAGAGCTATTTTGAGTGCTGATAAAAAATAACTTTATCAGTGCTCAAAATAGTGCTGATATATTATCCATTTATCAGCTCTTAACTAGAACTGATAAAGGCCAAAGATCATGTTCAAAACCAAAACCTGCACACATTATAGCACCTACACACAACACAAACAACACCTGCACACGACACAAACCACACCCACACACAAAGCACAGAAGAACAAAAATGCTATATACATTTACATGAAATCATGAATAAAAAACAGCACAATGCTATATACATTTCAAGCAATGTTTAATTTGGTTAAATTACAATTATCTAAAACAGTTAAAAAACAATGATGTTCCATCCTTTTTTCATCCATCCACTCTAAAAAATTTTCATCCATGGCGGCGGTTTCTGAACAAAGCCTCCAAACTTAGGAAAAATATTTCCCCTACATAAGAAAACAAATATTATGACAGTAATATAATAATGAAATAAATTAAACATTAATATGAAAGAATAGATTAATAAAAAGTCAATTGTTACATGTTACAACATTTATTTTCATTAGTTCATAGGTCTAGGAGAGATGACTATAGAGCGAGAGTTCCTTCCCTACTGTGATGTGATGACCTGGGTTGGTAAATATTTGTGGGTTGGTTTGTGGATTGTGGAGACTTTCACGATGATTTCAGGCTATGATGACACATAGGGGACCCAAGAACATTACCATGATATATGCGCTCATGTTAGTCTATATAATAAATGAAAAACACTCATGAAACGGGACCCTTATTTACACAGATTTCTAGAAAACTACCAGTTTGCCTAGATAGTAGAAGAGGACTCACTCTAGTTATACCTAGATGATGGTTTCATCCTTATTTTATCTAATCATGGGATATGTACATCCTATTATATTCAAAAATAGATTCTATTCTAAAAGAGATTGTGTTAAAAGAGTGGTGGATATTAGGGGAGAAGTCTTATAAAAGAAATGCACTAATGAATGCCTATAAAAGATAGCATAGAGAATGAAGCATAAGGACTCTTAAACAATCGTTTCAGTACTCAGATCGGTGGGTAGGTAAAGACCTCCATATCCAGATACCTAGATAATAGAAAGGGAATCACTTAGCACACATACATGATTCACCTCACTCTATTCCTGACTAGCGGAATGAGAGGGAGGACTTGGGGAGCTCAGTTGGGATCAGAGGGGAAATACCTCTTCTGGTAAACAAATAGTTATGGACTCATATATAATGCTCATACTTATATTGATATTTACCTATGGAAGAGACTCCTTCTTGTAAATATACTCGATCGGGATACCCAGCTAGAAAATGACTACATTTATGCCTTTTGTAAGGCCTACCCCTTATAGAAGGAAGATGTCTTTCAGCACCTAATTGTATACCAACCATAGGAGGGTCTAAAGGATAGAAACCTTTATAATCTTCTTATAGAACGTAAAAACTACCTAACCTAATGAGGATATATAAAATTATATTTTCAATGTATAAGAGAGACCTTCAGGAACTATAAAAGAGAAGGCGACCAGAGGGAGGATGATAGGTTGCTGTTGTTGATCTATTCTAGGTAGAAAAATAGACAAAGACACTAGGCCTCAAGATATTTAGGTTTTAATTAATTTATGTTTATGTTAAAAATATTCTAATAATATGTGTTAAAGAATGGGGTTGCTAAATGGAATTATACTAGTGAGGCACAAAACATAAAATAACCAATTAACCAAGAGACACAATTAGGTCAATGCCCTTACCTCAACTAGAAGTCCAATAAACTATCTTCAGTTCATGCCAATCAGAACTGAGTCCATGATCACATGTATTAATTTCCAAAAACATTAAATTACATAATTAGTTAATTTTAACCAAAAATCCATCATTGTATAATAGGCGTCAAACTCATCGTGTAATCCAACAAAGCCAGAATGTTGAGAAACTAGGTGTGATCCACTTTTGACACACCCCTAAGCCAAGATAACACTAAATCCCCAATCTATATTACTAAATTTATTACAAATTAATCCTCAATTTTTGAAAACCCAAAATAAATCTTCCATAAAATATAATCTGCATCAAATAATGATTGATTACTAGTTTATGAAATTTTGAGACTTACTCTAAGAGTCATATATAAAAGCCCCATGAAGAACAATGATTTATCCATACTATGGTATAATAATTACACATTGAACCCTAAAAACTGAATACAAATCTTTGAGCAAGAAGTTTGAGAAGAAAAGAAGATGTAGGGGAAGATACCACATTGATTCGAAATGACAAACAACCGATAATCCACTCAGATCTAAGGGGAAGGAAGGAGGGGAATGGGGTTTGGCCACCCCCTAAGAACTTGGTGCCCAAATGAAGAAACCTGTGGATTTTTATACTTTATAAACCCATTAACCACATAAAAATAAGTTTTAAATCATGTTACATGAAATTAACCAAGTGGTGACATCACTATATTTTGGGTCCAAACCCCTACTTGACCTATTTTCCCCATTCACGACCATTATCACGCTATTAAATGCATTGATGTTGTGAATTACCCTTTCACACTATGAGTAGCCTAATGCAACTACATTTCAATATAATGAATACCCAAATCATCCTTGATATCCTCCCAAACCACAATGACATCCCTGTAGCCCCAATACAAGTCTGAAACACCTATTGGATTTTGTATCATGTACCTTTTTCGATGATTTTTTTGTTATTATGGAATTCCATAATTCCCCATTGGAAGTGTAACAATGTACTAATCAGATGTTATATGATATACCATGAATATTCTTGTTTCCATGTATTATTTGAGATACCCATGAAAATTTATCTCATTATTATACATACCAACACATAAAATCAGAGCATTAGAGACCTTCAGGTTTTCTTCAACTACTTCCAGTTCTGACTTGGAAGTGTGACAAGATTTTTTTGGGATATTATGTTAGGTTTTCATGTACCCCTCGATGGAAGAATTAAATATGGTTTTTGATCAATTGGATGACCAAATAATCTCAATTTATATACATTTTATATGAAAATAATTATAAGAAAATCAAAATTCAATTTTCAATTGAGATTAAATTTTTACATTGATTTAATTCTACTATAGTTTTTTATAGGGAACCTCATTTTACATCTTGTTTTTGGAGAGGTCCCTATGAGAAAATGGGATGCCATGTATGATTGAGAATGACATATGTTTCTGACACTTCTTTTAGGGGCACGTTGCCTGGAGTATGTTGACGTTAGATGGCGGTGCATTGTACCACACATTCATTCGTTACAAAGGTGAGTGACATTCATCACTTATAAAGAGATTTCTTCTCCTCGATTGAAAAAATATGATGGGATGTCGTTCATTCCATCCATGGATTCCTCCTTAGAATTCATTACCCAGTATGAGTCTCCCTTATAGAATAAGATGTTGTTTGTGAAACTTTTTCCTGTTTCCATATCTTTATAGATGATGGTTAATTACAACAATTATATGAGGGAATTCCAAAGGGTCATTCCAGGGCATAATACATCAGTTAGGAAAGTATTCAAATTGGGAATCAGTGGAATGTATGTAAACTAGAACATTGGTCACCTGTATTCATCATCGTCAAAGTTATTCTCAAAAAAATGGAAACCCATGTTTATCTTGTGGTATTCCATGATTTTAACATCCCACAAGGATAGAGGGATATGATTTAATGTCTTATATAGATGTAATGGGTGGATCAAAAGACTTTTAAAGGTGGATCAGGTAGGTACATATCTAGGAGGGAGCACCTAGAAAGTTTAACTAATAGATGGATCAAAACGCCCAATGAGGTCTGACCCAAGTGTGGTGCATCCCATAAAGGTATGGTTTATCATTTTGAGGACTTATCCGGACCCCACTAAGGGAAAAATAGGATGGAAAATAAGTGAAGGTGTACCCTAGTGAGGGGGTCACTAGGGTTTACCATTGGTTGGGATTTAACCTCATGGAGGCTTCCTACGTACCCTATTTAGAATACAAGGATCAAAATCCATATATTTAAAAGAGATATGGTGTGGGTATTACCCATGGTTAGCTTCCCTTCACACTAGGAATACTCTTGGTTGGATTAGTATGGGTTTTTTGGGGCTTATGCATTGTCAGATTCCCAGGTACTTCCAAGAGTAGCAATGGGATGAAGGGGACATACGTGCTAATATGGACCATGTGAATGGCGTGATCCTACCAGGATGTGGTGGCCAGAGTTAAATTAGTATGGAAATGAGGGAAGTATTAAAGTGGAATGGAATGGATGAGATAAAATTGAAGTGAAGATGAAATTGTTGGGCTTGAACCTTGTGTGGCCTCCAATGCACCCTAGTTGGCTAGGAATCAATGTCCACGTATTTATTATTGGGGAATTTAGGGATTATGCATGGTTATCCACCCAATAAAAATGGGACATGTGGTTGGGGATTATTCATGGTTAGCCACACATTTGGACCCGAAGGATATGTGGCCTTCGAGTGGGTCATGATCCTCCCGAGATATAGTGGCACAAGGGAAAGGAGATAATGGGAATGGATGATGATGGATACAGATATCCAAGATGTGCACCCCTAGGAGGAGGGAACCAGGGTTTACCAATGGTTTTCATTGAACCTCTGGGAGGCTTCATAATAACCTATTTAGAATATAGGGATCAGAACCTATGTAGTTAGGTGGTTTGAGGATTACGCATGTTTAGCGGCCTGGGTGTTGGATGATGGGGCTTAATCCATGATGGATTCCCAGAATAAGGGTGTCACAGAAACTATTAGCCTCAATGACTATATGACTAATGCTCAGTGTGATAAACAAGAGGAAGTAGTAGAACAAATTATTATGTCATGAATGTTGTGTCAATGAGTGATGGTGTGGGGATTACGTGTAGAAGTAACCCACGAAGATGGAGATTGGGGCTTACTCTAGGGGTGATTCCCAAATAGGATCTTATTCTATGTAAGGAGGGTGTCATTATATACTGAGAGGGTAAGGAAGATCTCACTTCCATAAAGATTAGTGGGCATGGACAATACTTGATGTGCGACACCCCATGTGCATTGCATGGGGTGGGAATAATGTTTAACAATATTTTCTAAGGACGATGATGCTTGGAAGTGTTTCATCTGGAAGCTTGGACATGGGGGACTCACTTCTCAACCATGTTACTTACTTTACTAATAGCCTCCTTCAAATTTGTACCTATGCGGTGAAGCACTAGGTATAGAAACGAAACAAGGAACACCATATAAGGGACTAGAAATCACCACGCACAATCAAAGAATGTCGCAAGGATGAGGGACTCAAAAATATAAGGGGATCATAGGGAGGATCTTTGTGATGTTTATGTTCTTTTCTAAGGTTAGGGGGATTCATTTTTCTATTGAATTCATAGTTATTAAGGGCTCCAAAAAATGGATCTTGGAAGGAGAAATGTCAGGGTAATGATGATAATGAGGGGGGATAACTATTTATAGGAAAAGGGGGATTTTTAATGCCCAGAGGCATGACGTGAAGAAAATGAACCAAGGGGTACACATGTGCTCAAATACTATCTTTGCATATTGAATCTGATCCCTCTACTTTAATTTCAGCAATATTTATATTTAGGCCCTATACCCAACTGAAAGTGGTGGATATAGAGCATATTTGTTGTTTACATCAATTATTTGTTGTAAAATGGATTTTTTTGATCCTCGTTAGTTTCATCGTTCACCCCATACGGACTGCACACCATCATGCCTTAATTCAATATTTATTTGTTCAAAGATCAATAATATGAATCCGGGAATAGAAAACATTGAGTAATAAATTAAGATTTCAATACATCGGAGCATTCTCAATCCAAAATTGGTACATATCCATCGAAGGGATCAATTTGCTAAAACTATTTAATCAACAAGGGTGTAAACATAAAATTTAATATATCTACTCGTATATTGGATCATTTTTCATCAAAAATCATGTTATATAATGATTGAAGGAAGTCATTGTGTTCATTGTATCTTGATCTTCTCTAATATGTCATTTCTTCATCATCCAAGGTTATTCACCAAAGAATGTTGGATGATAATAAATGATCATATATAGATAACATAAGTAGTAGGAATTCACCTTTATCCTATTTGTGTACAATCTTCAATCAGGTTTGTTTCCCATTTGTTTCTAAACACATCTATATCATCTTCAGAATATGAGTTTTTGTGACAGTCATGGTATTACTGAAAAAATAAAAATACACAAAGGATTAATAAATATTTTAAATGAACTCATAATTATTTTCAAAAATACATCGTCAGGGATGCTATTTTGTTAATGAAATATGATCTCTTTCATAAATTTACAAATATAATACCCACAGTCCTTTCCATTTTTTGTTTTGGACACTATAGAAACATCGACAAAAACAAGTAATTTGTTTTGATATGTGTTTGGATAGTGCAATGTTATTATATATACCAGGATACTTTTCTATTTTTAGATCTTGTAGGCATTCTTATCCTTAGGCTTTGGATTCATTCCATGGATTAAACAGTATTGATGCACTACCCTATCATAACAGAATCCTCATTAAAATATAACATAAATTATATAACTAGATGTTTAGTTTTAAAATGATGCATCTAGTGTATTACAAATTAACAAACGCAATCATGTGTGGTCGATTTGTTGGATATCCATGCATTGAATCCAGAAAATAAATCATTGGAGTATCCAAATTGACTGCAATCAGCATCCAATGGTTCATAAAAATACAAAAAGGAATAAGTAAAGAATGAAATGAAAATATAGTTGATATGATTAAATTGTATATTTTTAACCCTGCATCATTGGTATTAAAAAGTTTCTTTCTTCCATAATTTTGCTTTCAAATGATTTGAGCAGGGATAACATTATTGCAGCCTCTTTATCAGAATCTATTTCATCTTTTGAGGAGGTGATGTGAGGACTAACGAGCCCAAATTTTTTTCATGGGGAAATCCCTTCAATTTTTTTTCATATATACGTCTGTGACAAATACAAAATGTATTTAGTCATAATTATCAGAGTATATCAGCTTTTGTAAAATCAAATCATGAAAACATACCTCATGTGTACATTTACAACTGAGGTGCCTAGCCATTCATACTTTAGGAGTTCATTTACATTTTTAGCACTAATGAAATATGATGTTTCCTCTCCATACATATCTTTTTTGAAATCAACTGTGTGAGTATTGTTGTCTTTCAACTTTCTATCCACATGAGCCTGAAATGATATTAACTATGGATATAGAATGGGTGGGGTGAAGGTGCTCTCAGTAGACCGTTTCAATCAGTTGGTTGATCCTTGAGATAGTTTTGAGATGATATTTCTTTTCACCCCACAGTATTTGTCGTTATGTAATAACATTCATCAGTTCAAACCTTTTTTCATTAAATGTTAAAGGTCCATCTTGAAAAATAAATTGGAAATGGATACCTTTTGTCGACATGTTTTTTTTACAAGAACGGTCAGCCATGCGATGAATGTTCCAACAGCTTGTTCAACCGTATAAATGTCTTCATCAACATTTGGAACAGGTATCTCAGCACTCGGCTCATTAGCTACATTAATTGACACTCTAAGATGATATTTTGGAAGCTATCTATTGTGTAGCATGTCATTTTGCATATTGAACATTGTAGCCCTTGCTACAAGGCAATATGTGGGAGTTGATAAATATAAATCTTAGTCATTTTCATCCAGTGGAATATTAGTACAGGAAAGGTATCAATGTCTATGTAAATCACATTTCACAGAAAAAATTATTAAAACATTGATTACCTCATCTAAGTCAGTTTTTTTAGGGGAATGGCTCGCCTCAAAGCTAGTGGGGGGTGGGGCGGGATCGTCACACATTGGTTGTTGTTGAATTTTTTCTTCTCTTTGCCTCTCCCCAATCAATTTTTCTATCATCTCTCTCTGGTATTTTAATTCTTCTTGAAAAATAGATAATTTTTCTTGCAGCTTTTCAATTTTTTCAATTTGATCCTCTGCTTGTTTTTGTTTTGGAAAATATGTTCAGGGTGTCACCCCAAAACCCGAACCTCTGACGCGGCCATACTGTTCTGGCTGCTTCAAGGCTTCTGAAAGTATGTCTGCATCTAGTGCGGTTGTTGTTGATTCTTGTGACTATGTCAGATAGAAAATATATAAAAATAATTAGTTATTGTAATGTAATATTGATTTAAAGCAAATCAAATTTATATTATGTCATACTTACACATGTTTCCCACACTTTTTGTGTGTTTTCATCTATCAATATCCCCTCTTTATTTACACGAGCCTCCTTCCAAAGCACATGGTGTGGGATGGATATGGATTTTGATTTTGATTCATCAATATTCATATAAACAGAGAAACATGGTTATTGTGTTGTTTTATGTCACATTATAGTAGTAGGGTAGATTTAAAAGATGTACCAATTTTTTCTCAAGTTCAGCATACCACATCCATGCTTTACGGTAAGGGTACGCTGGTTCTGTTGCGCGTTTTTTATTTTCAGCACTCAGTAGTTGTTTTATAAATAAAAAACTGTCAATCAGAGTGATAAATACAAGAAAACATTAAACAACATATTATCCCACACAATTTACCTAAAAAGTCTGCTCCCCATGATAGTTGCTAAACCCATCCCACGCTCCTTAGGATATCAAGTGTGCGTAAAGAGGAGGTGGGTGCAGCTTGATTTTCCCTTCTGCATCTTTAAGATGATATTTCGTTAAAATTGTGCGGAAACCTCTATGAATCCTTCCTGAAACTCTTAATACATATTCCTTGTGTGAGGAATCTACTATAAATGCACTCTACAATTGATTATGAAGAGTAAGTAAATGTTTTGGTATTTTATTTTATTTTATTTTAATAAATTAAAAAAATGATATCATAATTTTACCGTAATATCTTCCCACATTAGTGTCTTCAGCCTAGTGACAACATGGTGCCACAACTGTACATCAATCAGCACGCGTTTACGAGTGACGATTCCAATGTAGCTACTAATTATGGATCTGTTGGGGTTAACTTGTTGGCCTCACTTATTCCATCCCACCTCAAATTTGATGCCTTTTGCTTTTGCATTAAGGATTTTGGCTAACACTGTCAAACTGCGACGCTCCTGTTTTTTTTGCACTTTCAAGGTTTCATTTCCTACAATTTCCTCAGAAGTAGCATCAATATCTTCCCCCAGAGTGCTAGCATCAGTAATGGGACCAGCAACAATAGGTTGAGAAACCTGTTGTACCTCAGCACCGGGGCCAGCAACAACAAGTTGAGAAACCTGTTGTTGCTCTACACTGGGACCACCAACATCTGGTTGAGAAACCTATTGTTGTTCTGCAGTGGGACCACTAGCTGCTGGTTGAGAGACCTTTTTTTCCTTGGGATTGCACGCATCAGCAGGTGCAGAAGTCATTATCTATAGAAGTGGTTTAATATTTAATTTAGATTAGATAAAAACAACATAGAACATATAATAACATAACATAACACAATGTATGTTACAATAAACAAATAACCTTATTATTGTACTCCCTTTGTTTTCTTTAAAGGCTGAAGAGATTTGACTCCTCTACTGACTATGGGAATCCCTTCATTGTGGTCTCCTATGAAATACCAAACACTGTCTACATTGGGACTTCTACGAAATGATTTTGAAGTCCCTATAAAAGGGTCAACCTCTGTTGAACTTTCATCTGACCCTTTAGTTGTTTTGGTCGATAACAGAACAATTGACCAATTTTGGTTTGTGGGGTCTGGATCATAAAATACTTGTACTGCCTATGATTCTATTATAAATGGTTCGTCTTTCTCCCCTACCATACCGAAATCAACTTTCACAAATCCTAATTCATCTATTTTAACAGAACTCCTGTTATCAACCCACTTGCATTGAAAAATCGGCACTTTGAATTTCGTATAATCCAACTCCCATCTTCATTTGATGATGCCAAAGTATGAAATATTTGCATAAATTGGATTTTTTTTCCTTAGCACCGAAAACATGCATTGCCTCATCCACAAGTGTAACCCCACTATTCTTCATGGTACTGTCTTCATCATGTTCATTAGTATAGAATGTATAACCATTAACTGCATAATCATTGTAACATAATATGTACACACTTGCTCCTACGGCTAGCCATCGAAGTCGTTCTGAAATTGTGTCTGGATTTTTATCTAACTTCTTAAAAATATGGTCTCGAAACCATCCAATAAACAATCTATTATGTGTATCTGATATCCTTTTTTCATCCCTAGAAGGATTTAAGCGCCTAATAATTTCTTTTTGGGTTTGAACATATGGGTCAATGTCGAAACTGTTAGGAAAAACATAAATGTGGGCCTACTTCTGATCTGTAATATTGATTGTGACATCCTCTCTTCCATAAATTCATTCACCCTTAGGCCACTCAGTGTGATGAGATTTCGGTAGGCCAACGATTTCCACACCAGATAGGTATTTGGTACAAAATTCAACAGCTTCTTCAACAATATATTGCTTCGCAATACAACCCTATGGACGACTTTGATTTTTGATATACCCTTTCAAAATCATCATATACCGTTCAATGGGGTACATCCATCTATAATGTATAGGACCACATAGTCGAATCTCTCTCACCAAATGAACCATCAAATTAACCATCATATCGAAAAATGTCAGCGGGAAGAACACTTCCAATTCACATAATATGACGTCAATTTATCTTTCCATAGTTGGCAATTTCTCCGGGTCTATAACTTTGCTGCATATATCTTTGAAGAAGAAACAAATCTTCATTAATGTATGGCGGAAATTCTTGGGAAAAATGCAACGTAAATCTATAGGAATTAGATCTTGTATCAAAACATGGAAGTCATGTGATTTCAGACCCTTTATTTTTAAATCTCCCATTAACACGATGTTCTTGATATTTGATGAATACCCCTCTGGAATATTTACGTCATTCAATAAGTTTCAAAACTGATATCTCTTCTACCTGGAAAGAGTGTAAGTAGCAAGAGGAAGAAATGTTCATTTTTCACCCTTCACTAGTGCCAACACTTCTCGTATTCCCATCTCAACTATGTCCAATCTGGCCTTAATTCCATCCTTTGTTTTTTCGGGTGCATTTAGCAACGTTCCGATGAAACTATCACATACATTTTTTTCAACGTGCATAACATCAAGAAAATGTCTGACATACAGACTATTCCAGTATGGTAATTCCAAAAAAACTGATCTCCTTTTCCAACCACTTTTCTTAAGGTTTTTCGAAAACGGTTTAGCAAAAGTAGTGTCCAAATCTTTTAATTTCTCAAACAATTGATCACCTGTTAGTGGGGCCAATGTTCTACATTCTTCTAAACTTCCGTCAAATGATGTCGTCCAAGATCAGTACTTATTGCATCAGGAAAGAAATTTGTGATGTCATAGAAACACGGTTTTTTATGAATGTTTCAACCTAATTGACTATGTACCTTGTTCACAAATGGTAAACCCTTGAGTTCCTTTAATGCTATATCATGACAAATTTATATAAGCAGGAACGTCATTTATCATCTCGTACAACATGGCTTTCAAAGTGAAATGTTCATTTTTGTAAGCATCATAAAATGTAACACCTGAATCCCACAATAGTTTCAAATGCTCGATCAATGGGGCCAAATAAACATCAATATCATTAAACGACTATTTTGGTCCTGATATAAGCATAGATAACATGATGTATTTTAATTTTATTCATAACCAGGGTGGTAAGTTACAGTTTACCAACATAACTGGCCATGTACTGTGACTGCTGATTTGAAAACCAAAAGGATTCACCCCATCTGTAAATAATGCCAGACGAAGGTTTCTCAGCTCGTTCCCAAATTCAAAATACTCCTGATCAATTCTATTCCACTAATGAGTGTCTCTCGGGTGATGTAGGTTCCCATATTTAATTCTTGTATCTGCATGCCTTGTCAATTTTCCTGTAGTCCCCTCACTTCCATATAGGCGTCTAAATGTAGGAATGATTTGAAAGTACCATACAACTTTCGTAGGACTAGAATCATCTTTCTTTTATCGGGAAGCACCACACTTTGGGAATTCTTTAAGTGATTTGAGGTCCTTTTGAAACAATATACAGTCATTCGGGCAAGCATGTATTCTTTCAGAGATCATACCCATCGAACGTAGCAATGGTTTGGCATCGTATTTTCATCTTGGGGGTTCATTATCTTATGGGAGCACATCATTCAGGAGAGCAAGTAGTTCCATAAAACGGGCTTCACTCCACCTGTTGCCTACTTCCAAATTATACAGATTCAATACGGCTGACAATGCTGTATATTTAGTGCAACCGGCATAAAATGGTGTTTGTGCACAACTCTTTAACTTCTCAAACAATTTTGGGCAATCACGAAGTTCATCTTCAAATGTCCTTGTCATTTCCTCAATACGATCTTCATCATCATTCACATCTGTAATCACACCCTCCATACGATCTTCTTCACTATTCATGCTTCTAATCATATCAGATGATCTATAAAATGTTGTGTTCTTTGAGCCACTACCTACATTCATTTTTTCCCCGTGTTTATTCCAACATGTATAACTTCGATCTATTCCGTGATAGATCAGGTGTTCTTCCGACTCCTCTGGACTAATTTGTCTTGAATAACAACAGCATAAACACGAACAAATTATTTGAGAAGGGTCACATGCATGATCTTCTGCAAACTTGATAAACTCATTCACACCATCTTCATACTCTTTTTTCAACTGATTGACATTCATCCATTCTTTATTCATATTCATCATCTTTATGGGTTCGATCTCGAACTTGCCTAATATTATGTTTTAATTAATTAGGTAGCATTGTTTGGGTTTTATAAAAACAAATCATGGTACAAATTCCTTTAAACTCATGTGAAATCCATATACATGGTGTGTCTAGTAGGGTGAACATCGTGTATGTATAAGATACCCGATTTAATCTGACATATATCAAATTTATTTCAAGTTAGTCTTATAAAGACTGAATGATTCCTTTGAAAATATGGGACATTTAGAACAACTTGAGCTAAAGGTGTGTACTTTAGATACATATTGAGTCACCTCACCAGCTATGCATCACATTTTTGTGGAATACATGGTGTGTATTCCTTACATGACCACTAGGGGTGTATATTATATACACATCAAGTCTCTATGGTATCTATACATGGTGTGAGTGAAGTAAAACACGTGTCATATGGTTCTACCATTATTTCATGTCATGTACATTGTTTCATGCTGAATTATATGTCTTGGAGATACATTGTGTGTGTCCTAGGTTCACATGACTTTTAAAATTTAAAATGAAACTTATTCCAAGTTTGAGTTATAAGATTAATCATGTGGTGTAAATTTTAGAGATAAATGTTGTGTGGCATTAAAATCTATATGAAATCCATGTATGGTGAAGCATGTTCCAGGTATTTTAAAGTGTCTCATAGAGTCCTCTAGAAGTGGTTTCCTAGGATTCAGTGGAATTTCACTAGTAACAAAGTGGTGGTGCCATTGAAATTGGTAAATTTTGGATTGATATTTAATGGTGGAATAACTACAACATGGGAAACAAATGGCATATCAATCATGCCAACAACTGTAACACCATACAAAAACAAAATCGTGATCACAATCGCAACACCATACAAACCAAACAATCAAAATTTTAGATTTTACAAAGTATCCCTTATTCAATTTTGTTTGTTAATTCTGGGGTTATCACATAAGTTTTATCATCCTGGGGTGTTCATTCATAAGTCAAGTGTACGTAAATTACCAAATTTTATATTCCAATGTTCAATAAGAACCAACCAACATTCAATTAATTTAGTACGCAAACAAGGACCACCAATGGCCATGATTTTTAGCGGGGCGTTTAGCCCATACATTTCACATTATAACCATTAATATAAAATAATAATAACATGCGAAAAAGAGGAAACCAATGAGTAACAGGAGAAAACTCATTGTGAAGGTGTCGTTAAGCACACGCCAGAGGTGCGTTCGTGGAAGAGGAAAGGCGTACAGTATATGAGATTTCTAACTGAAAAGAAAACATAAAATATGGGAAACTCATGAGAATAAAACAATCTAAAACCAAGTACACCGTTTTCCACATCCCACAATCCCTAAAAGACAATGCATGCAAATAAATTTAAATTTATTGATAGAAATCACTATCTGATCACTAATTTTTATCCAAACCATAGGTGAAATCAAATCGAAATAGGAATCAGAAGGATCACATATATACATCGAGAAAAGAAATCCATCCATAATAGTGATCAAGAATAGAACTATGTGAACTAGATGGGAGGGAGTGACCCAAAATATCATCGGGATAAAGATCTATCCAAGAGGATAATTTTGTAAAAAATATAAAGCCTCAAGAACTCTATAGATCCCAAAAAAGATTTTTCTAGTGACATTGACACTACATGTAATACATTTACACGTCGTGTAATCCTCTTGACTAAAAAACAAATAACTTTTTATTTAAAATATTATATTTTTTATTTAAATGATATGCAACCATTACAAAGTTTGTAAAACTTGTCACATTGTGGATCCAATTAATGTGTCATTTTTGGCAGTCATTACATGTCATGTACTCTATTTACACATCATGTAATTTCTCAGAATATAGTAAAAAATGCTTTTTTGTTTCTAAAAATTCCCTAAAGATCACTAAATTTACCAATACATGTGTCCTCCAAATCCTTTCTCCGCATTCCTCAACCAAAAAAATCCAAAACAATGTTAAAACATACCTCACATAAAATGTAATGAGACTTTATAATCTCCTGACCATAAATGATTTCCCCCCTGAAATCCCTCAAGATCATGTATCCTCTAATGAAGAAGGACACTACTACATCATCAATGAGTAATTCCCCTATGTATCATGGATATATTGTTTTAACTACCACATTAACTAGACTTGGGGTTGTTTAATCATTTAGTACCTTATACTCCAGGTTCATAATCTGAATTAGCTGGGGAACCAAAGTATTATCGGGATCAAGATCAACACCCCCCATCTAATCACATGTAAATGATATGGTATATACCTACTCAAATGGAAAATATTAAACACATCATGGATAGCTATCAAACCAGATGGTAACTGAAACCAATAAAAAATACTCCCTAGTGACCAAACATCGTTATGTTTATCCCATTACTCGGTACAAACAGACATCGATAACCTAGCCGATGATGTCCCAAGTGATGTGAAACTACGAGAAAGACCTAATCACTAACCTAAAACACCAGCAGTTGATTCCAATGGTTCAAATTGAATTTAATATGACTTTATGTAATGATTAAATTCTTCCAGATCAACCGCACCATCTCTTTCTATACCTGAATGTTTAATGGCTAAAACAACCACATAGGTCTCTAGTGCTCCTCCATAATTCTATAATATGTAAGGAACCATGAATCCAAAACCATTATCAACTATATCATCTATGGAATCTTAAAATAACACCTTAAATTAGGATTTCACATGTTCAATTCATGCGATAGAAAAAACATTTACCTGAAAATGAATATCAATAATGGTAGCAGCGGTGGCGGAGGTCGCGCCGGAGGCGGAGGTGGCAGCGGCAGAAAAGGCAGAGGCAGCGATGGTGGTAGAGGCGGTGGTGGTCACGGCAGCAGGGGTGGAGGCGGCATAGGTAGTGACAGTCACGGCAGCGGGGACGGGGGTGGAGGCGGTGGCGGCAGAGGAGGACGAGGAGGAGAAGGACGAGGTCGCGACGGTGAGGGGCCTGGTTCAGCTTCTGCGAAAGCTTGACCACATGCGAGCGAGGATGGTCTGTTAGGGTTATTAAATAAAAACCGATGGAACCTTTATCAGTGCTCGTTAAAAGCGCTGATAAAGGTATGTTTTATTAGTGCTAAAATAAAAGCGCTGATAAAATATTCATTTATCAGCGCTTTTTTAGCGCTGATAAATGTGTACCCTTTATCAGTGCTTATTTTAGCGGTGATAAATGTAACATTTATCAGTTCTTTTAGATTGCACTGATAAAGGCATACCCCTTTATCAGTGCTTTCTGTTTAGCGTTGATAAAGGGCAGTGCTTCCCCTGCCCTGTTTTGTGGTAGTGTTTGGTTTCATGGATACAAGTTCATCTCGAAAATCATGATTGCATGGTTCAAATGTCAAGAGGACCATAGGATTATTATTCTTCACACAAATGAAGTTGTTTTCTGCAACTACGTGTTTTTTTTTTCACTTTTGATTTGGCCGAAAGGGGAGATTTGTGGTCATTAATCATGGTTGTGGGTTGTCATTTAGGATATAAGATAGTATGACTTCATTTTACATGATATATCCAATATTATTATTGATTTATGTTCAATTTTATTCTATTTGACAAATGATGTTGTTTAATAAGTAGTTATTAATGGTTTTAATAATGAAGATATGGTATAATGGTTAATATAGTGTGTATAACGGTTGACATGGTGTCTATGATAGTCTAGTGTTCTGGGAATTTACATGGGAATGTACACACAGTACATGACTTGGTTATCCATGTAAATATACATGGCCAATCCTTTATGGTGAAAAGTATGTTTGGCCAAATGGGGTTATTAAAACGTCCCATTTACACATGGATTTGTTTCATGGGTATGCCCACATGATGTGTTGGACATAGTATAGATTAGGTAGTAATTAGCTCAGTCAAAACACTTTCATCCATAAAATTAAAGACTACATGGTTAAATGGAAGAAACCATGTTCTAATGACATGCCTAACATGGTTTCTAACTCACCTCACCTAAAAATAAACTAGAACACTGGTTAAATGAATGAATTCATCCTAAACGTACACTATAACATTAGTTAAATGGAAGAAATCATTGTAGGAAATGTCACCCATTGAAGAGATGTGGCAAAAAAAGTTGACATAAAATAATCATTGCATGACACAGATGGGCATTCCTCCACTCATCCCTATTGTGAGTATTTTATTTCAAATATATATTTCAATAACTTATAATATCGTGTGTTTCCTTTTGTATTAAACTTTTTTCCAGGATCCACCCCTTAGATGAGATATATCCGACAAGGATCCTGATATTGCTCCCAGTACAGAGGCTGTTGGTTGGAGGGGGGTGGTTTTAGAGTCAGACGACCATCGGGTGGCCCCGGTACTAAGGTCGGAGGTACGAGGGCTCGTGGTGAGAGAGTTAGACGATCCACTGGTCGTACCCGATTAGATTATGACCCTACCAAAGACGTATCTTATACGCCCCATTTTGATCATGTTGTGTCTTTAGGGACACACGGGATATTTAGGCCTTCGATGTTTGCACTAAAAGTTGTCCAGAAGTCTGTGCCATCATCTTTTGCTTCTGGTTCATTTTCTTCGGGCTATTATATTCCACCTTCTTTGACTCCTGCTCTGACATAGTATGTGGGTGAGGAGCATACACTAAGGGAAACTCCACCTATACAGGATATTTCTTTGGCTTCTGCGCATCCAGTGACACCCATTGATCCGACTACCACTGGTATATTTATATAACATTAAAAAATATTATACCAAAATTTATTTTTATTATAACTTTTACTGATATTTTTTTCTTTAATAACATATTCATCTACTGATAGGAGGCAGGGGAGGGGTCGTAGTCGATTGTGTGTGGTATGGAACCACCAGACACAGTTGATGGTTGAATACAATGATGATGGACAAATGATTGATAAATCTGGGCCGGAATGTCGGGGTTTTCTGGCGACGCTAGCCAAATACTCTGACATCATTGTGGCCAACACTCTCTCTTTGAGACATCTGCCACACGAAGTCAATGATAATGTGTGGGCACAAATATGGGTAAAAAATATATTGGATTTAATGTAGTATTTTTTTGTATTTATAAGAATTAATATATTGGTTTTCAGCTTTGGTATAACTTCCCTGATGGATAAGGTGCATGACCAATGCATTTAAAGGAGCTAGAAGAGCTTTGGAGAGATTATAAACATGATCTGTATGTTGGCTGGTGTGATAGAGTGGGTACGGAGATGGAGACATTAACTATCGTGGATGACTGCCTGATATAGCAATATCACCAAATGATTACCCATTGGGAGATTGCCAAATTAAGGTATTAATCCCATTTGAGGTATTTAAATGACAGTTTTCATATTTTGGATTAATATTATCTAATTTTTTATTAAAAATTATTTAGTAATCTTCTGAAAAAATCATAAAAAACATTGATTCAAAGCAATACCTCCACACTTTGGGTTGCACGACTATGTCAGTTCATGAGAGGCAGCTGGAATAATATAGTTGTTTATAATTTTTCTTTAAGACTTGCCCTTTTTATTATTTCCTACATAAATTATGTGATTTATTGAATATTTAATATTTCATTATACTTGAACTTTATATTGTCTCAATGTCATTATAGGTGCACAAATTGAATATTGAAGGATGTATCCCTCGAGGAAATTTTTTTTTTCTCGAGTAGAAGGAAAAACGATGGAACTGCGGTTAATGAACCAACACAAGAAAAGATTGTAAGTTTTAATTTGTTTATTTCAATGTTTAATATCTATTATGAAATTTAATAATCTATTAATATTTTTAATAGGCTGCTTTACAGGCCCTTGATTCCCAGGATCCTGAAAATTTAGGGCCACATGATCATTTATATCAGGTTTTGGGAGATGAGCACTCTGGTCGAGTACGATGTTGACCTGGTAAGAATATAGTCCCGAAGAAGTATTGGTACTCTCCAGGTATCAATTCTAGGACCACCAATTTTGAACAGGTCAAGGAGCATGTAAGATAGTCTGATAAAAGGGTCACAGAGTTGGATGTACAAGTTCAAACGAGGGACAAATAATTTATGAAACTGATGAAAGCTTTATCTTCATCACTTCCACCAGAGGCTAGCGTAGTTTTTCAAACATTTATGTCATTGATGGGTGCATTATCTAATGCACCAGGCGGCAGTTCTAGTGTCGGTCAAGATGATGAAATTCTTGGTGATAATGAGGATGTTGAAGAGGACGAGGGTGAGGATGAGGATGAGGCCGAGGGTGAGGATGGGGCCGAGGGCAATGATGGGGCCTTGGGTGAGGATGGGGCTGACGATGAGCATGGGGGCGATGACGATGATGAAGATGAAGGTAGAGATGGCGGTGAGGATGACACCGATGATGAAAGTGGTGATGGTGATGGTGATCAGGGGCAGATTGACCCATTATATTTTTGAATTCTGTATAACTCTTTAATTTTGAACCTAGTTTTTCACTCTGGTATGGATACTTTTGAATTCAGTATAACTCTTTATTTTCGACCAAATATGGATGCCTAATGAGGTTATAATGTTTTGTAGGTGAGTGATACTATATTATATTGTATGGGTTATTGTGAGGAGTTCATTTCCCTTTAATTGATTGGTTCGTAAAACATAAGTTTGTGTTGCATATACTATGTAATTGGAGTTGGTAAAGAAAAATGTTGGTCTCGGATTTCCGAGTTGGTTATTTGGATGGTATTCTCTATCAAAAGTGGGTATATATCTATTGTATATGGGTGTATTTTCTAATTGACTAATTTATTTATTAAACTAACCATGCAATACACATTTCCCATAATACAGAAGCACCATGAAAATCATAGATAGACACTACACACCACAAGACACCCATGGGAGACACCCCTTGAGGTAGATTCCCTCTCATATCCTCTTTAATTTTAGAATGCTTTAAATTTAATTTAGCTTCTTTCTTAATTCGGTTTAATTATATTTAATTGCATATCTTGAATAAGTTTTCTTTTATATAATTGTTTCATTTGATATATAAAGTCATGTTTTTAAAATAAAACCCTTCTAACGGAGGTGCGCTGTCTGCGAAAACTCACATTGATAGTTTAGGGTGTTATCATTTGACTCTCAATCAGTAGTTTTAACTACCTAGTACCACTTTAAGAAACAAATAATATAAAATGTATATCTTTATCATACCACAGTTCCAAATCAAGAGTTTGTTTTTTATAACATAAGTTCAGTTTCTATAATGTGATGGACAACTACAAAGGATCTATTTTGAATCCAAGCCGAAATATAATTCCCCGCGGATGTCACTGGACTAGGCTAACATTCCGAGGTCATGCCTCGGTCACACCGCGGTCACGCCGTGGTAATTCCGTGATTTGGACCTGCTCTAGGATGACACTCCAAGGTTGTTCGTAGTCCTGTCAGAATTCGATGTATGATACCTAGATAGAGTTTTAGATACATTACCCACCCTCCTTCCTGGACCCCGGACACCCCCCCACCCTCCTCCCTGGACCCCGTATAGCCCCCTGGACAGCCCCCCCCCCCCACCCTCCTCACTGGACCCCAGACATCCCCACGGACAGCCCCACGGACAGCCCCCCCCCACCCCCACCATCCTTTTTGGACCTTGGACAGCCCCCCAACCCTCCTCCCTAGACCCCAGATCCCAATCTAAGATCTCTTCAAGATTCACCCTAAATCCCAAGGGAAAATAGGGTTTTAGATCTTCGGAAGAAGATGAGAGAAGAGTACAAACCCTAATCGAAAAGGGGAAGCAAAGAGAGGATTAGACTCACCCGGATCATCAATCCACACTTGACGGCACTCAAAACGCCCAACTGATGTGTATGAGTCAACTTTGCCTCAATCTGAGGCGTGGTGTGGCATGCACCACACAAAGTGTCTCACTTTTCTTTGAAATGGAAAATTTTTTAAATAAAAACAACAACTGACATACGGAAAACTAACAAAATGCATTCAGATTATATTGATACTTTAGGACAAGGATCTATGGGTCATTTGTGACATTTACGAGTCAACCCCACCTCAATTCGAGGCACGGTGTGGCCGGTACCACTCAAAGTGTATTTTTTTAAATGGATACGCTTTTAAGTAAAAAAATTGGAATACGGAAAACTGAACAATGCATTCGGATTCTATTGATACTTTAGGAAAATGATCCATGGGTCATTTGTGATGTGTAAAAGCCAACCCTGTCACAATCGGAGCCACGGTGTGGCTGACACCACTCAAAGTGTCTCACTTTTCATTGAAATGGACAACATTTTAGGTGAAAACAACAACTGACATACGGAAAACCAAACAAATGCATTCAGATTATGTTGATACTTTAGGAAGAAGATCCATGGGTCATTTGTGACATGTATGAGTCAACCTTACCTCAATCTGAGGAATGGTAGCCAGTACCTATCAAAGTGTCTTTCTTTTTTTTAAAATGGATACGCTTTTAAGTAAAAAAACTGGCATAAAGAAAACCGATCGAAAGACCTCAAAAAACGAGGAAATCAGACAAAAACAGAGGGTGGGTGAATTATGAAATGGTCAGCTAGACAACACATCAATCAGAGGTGTCGTTTCACTGCGGTGCCTGAAAACACACTCTGCGTGTCGTAAATGGCCAAAACATGCGTTTAACAGTCAAATGCATGCCTAAAGACATCGTAATTACTTGAAATTACACGAAAAACTCTAATTATTATTCATGAGGTGTACAAGGAGACGACGCGTCATTCGGATGCACAGTTTGTGCGGCACAACTGAATATGTGTTTTCTAGGTGTTCGGTGCACTTGAAAAGCGTGCGTAGGGTGGTCGAAACTGGCCGAAAAACCTCAGAATGCCATGAAATCGAACGACAAAATAGGTTGGGTGAATTTTGAAATGGTCGGCTAGACGGCACGTCAATCGGAGGTGTCGTGTGACCACGCTAGTCATAAACGCACTCTGTGTGTCATAAATGGCCAAAACATGCATTTAATGGTCAAATGCATGCCGAAAGACATAGGAATGACTTGAAATCACATGAAAGAACCCTAATTAATATTCCTGAGGTGTAATAGGTGAAAAAACATCATTCGGACGTGCGGTTTGCATGGCACGGCTGAATATGTGTTTTCTAGGTGTTCGGCGTGCTTGAAAAGCGTGCGTGGGGTGGTTGAAACCGGAAGAACGACCTCATAATTCCATGAAATCGGATGACAACAAAGGGTGGGTGAATTGTGAAATGTTTGGCCAGACAGCCTGTCAATCAGAGGTTTAGTGTGACCGTACGAGCCGAAAATGCACTATGTGTGTTGTAAATGGCCAAAACATGCATTTAACGGTCAAATGCATGTTGAACGACATCAGAATGATATTAAATCACAATAAAACACCATAAATATTATTTTTGAGGTGTACAAGGAGATGAAACATCATTCGGACATGTGGTTTGTGCGGCACGCCTTAATATGTGTTTTTAGGTGTTCAGCGCACTTGAAAAGCGTGCGTGGGGTGGTCTAAACCTACCGAATGACCTCGTAATTCCATGAAATCAGAATAAAACAAAGAGTGGGTGAATTTTGAAATGTTCGGCCAGATGGAACATCAATTGGAGGTTTCTTCTAACCGGGCCAGCTGAAAACACACTCAGCGTGTCGTAAATGGCCAAAACATGCGTTTAACGGTCAAATGCATGCCGAACAACATCAGAAGGACTTGAAATCACATGAAAACACCCTAATTATTATTCATGAGGTTCATGAGGAGACTACACGTCATTCAGACATGCGTTTTTCATGGAATGGTTGACTATCTGTTTTTTAGGTGTTTTGCGCATCTGAAAAGCGTGCGTTGGGTGGACGAAACCAGCCTAGCGACCTCAGAATGCCATTAAATCAGACGACAACAAAGGGTGGGTGAATTGTGAAATGGTCTGCTAGACGACATGTCAATCGGAGGTGTTGTGTGACCGCGCTGGCCGAAAACGCACTCGATGTGTCGTAAATGGCCAAAACATGCGTTTAATGGTTAAATGCATGCCGAACGAAATCAGAATGACTTGAAATCACAAAAAGACACCCTAATTATTATTAGTGATTTGTACGAAGAGACTGCACATCATTTGAACGCATGGTTTTAACGGAATGGCTGAATGTGTGTTTTTTAGGTGTGGTGCGCTTGAAAAGCGTGCGTGTGGTGGTTGAAACCGGCCAAATGACCTCAGAATGCCATGAAATTGGACGACAACAAAGGGTGAGTGAATTTTCAAATGGTCGGTTAGACAGAATGTCAATCGGAGGTGTCATGTGACCGCGCTGTCCAAAAACGCACTTCACGTGTGGTAAATGGCCAAAACATGGGTTTAACGGTCAAATGCATTCCTAACAACATCCTAATGACTTGAAATCACATGATGACACTCTAATTATTATTATTTAGGTGTAAAAGGAGACGGAATGTCATTCGGACACGTGGTTTGCGTGGAACAGCTGAATATGTGTTTTTTAGTTGTTTGGTGCACTTGAAAAGCATGCGTGGGGTGGTCGAAAAAGGCCGAATGATTTTAGAATTCCATGAAATAGGATGACAATAAAGGGTGGGTGAATTGCTAAATGGTCGGCCAGGCGACACGTCAATAGGAGGTGTCGTGTGACTGTGCTGGCTGAAAATTCACTCCACGTGTCATAAATGGCCAAAACATGCGTTTAATGGTCAAATGCATGACGAATGACATAGGAATGACATGAAATCACACGAAGACACCCTAATTATTATTTGTGATGTGTATGAGGAGACGACACGTCATTCAGACTTGCGGTTTGCGTGACACAGTTGAATATGTGTTTTTTAGGTGTTTGGCGTGCTTGAAAAGCGTGTGTGGGGTGGTCGAAACTAGTCAAACGACCTCAAAATTACATCAAAACGGATGAAAACAAAAGGTGGGTGAATTGTGAAATTGTCGACTAGACGACATGTCAATCAGAGGTGTTGTGTGACCGCGCTAGTCGAAAACGCACTCCGCATGTCGTAAATGGCCAAAACATGATTTTAACTGTCAAATTCATGCTGAACGACATCATAATGTCTTGAAATCACACGTAGACACGCTAATTGTTATTCTTGAGGTGTACGAAGAGACAACATGTCATTCGGATGCGCGGTTTGTGCGGCACAGCTGAATATGTTTTTTTAGGTGTTGGTGCGCTTGAAAAGCATGCGTGGGGTGGTCGAAACCGGCCGAACGACCTCAAAATTTCATGAACTCAGACGACCTCAAAGTGTGGGTGAATTTTGAAATGGTAGGCCAGATGGCATGTCAATTGGAGGTGTTGTGTGACCGCGCTGGCCGAAAATGCACTCTGCATGTCGTAAATGGCCAAAACATGCGTTTAACGGTAAAATGCATGTCGAACGACATCAGAATGACTTGAAATCAAACGAAAACACCCTAATTATTATTCTTGATGTGTAATAAGAGATTAAATGTCATTCGGACATGCGGTTTGCATGGCACTGCTGAATATATGTTTTTAGGTGTTTGGGGCGCTTGAAAAGTGTGTGGGGGGTGGTTAAAACCGGCCGAACGACCTCGGAATGCCATGAAATCGGACGACAATAAAGGGCGAGTGAATTTTGAAATGGTCGGTCAGACTACATGTCAATTGGAGGTGTCGTGTTACCGTGCAGGTCAAAAACGCACTCCGCGTGTCATAAATGGCCAAAACATGCATTTAACAGTCAAATGCATGTCGAACGACATTGGAATGACTTGAAATCTCACAAAAACACACTAATTATTATTTGTGAGGTGTAAGAGGAGACGAAACATTATTCTAACTCACGGTTTGTGTGGCACTACTGAATATGTGTTTGTAGGTGTTTGATGCATTTGAAAAGCATGCGTGGGGTGGTTGAAACAAGCAGAACGACCTCGGAATGCCATGAAATTGGACAAAAACAACGGGTCGGTGAATTTTGAAATGGTCGGCTAGACGACACGTCAATCGGAGGTTTCATGTGACTGTCATGGCTGAAAACGCACTCCGCGTGTCGTAAATGGCCAAAACATGCGTTTAACGGTCAAATGCATGCCGAACAACATCGGAATGACTTGAAATCACACGAAGAAACCCTAATTATTATTCTGGAGGTGTCCAGGGAGACAGAACATCATTCGAACGCGTGGTTTTCATGGCACAGCTAAATATGTGTTTTTAGGTGTTTGGAACGCTTGAAAAACATGCGTGGGGTGGTCGAAAATGAACAAATGACCTTTGAATACCATGAAATCGGATGAGAACAAAGGGTGGGTGAATTGTAAAATGTTCGGGTAGACAGAACGTCAATCGGAGGTGTTGTGTGACCGCACCGGCTGAAAACACACTCTGCGTGTCGTAAAAGGCCAAAACACGTGTTTAACAGTCAAATGCATGGCGAAAGAAATTAAAATGACTTGAAATCAAACAAAGACAGCATAATTATTATTATTGAAGTGTACGAGGAGACGGAATGTCATTCTCACATGCGATTTGTGCGGCACGGTTGAATATGTGTGTTTTAGGTGTTCGGTGTGCTTGAAAAGTGTGTGTGGGGTTGTCAAAACCGACCGAATGACCTCGGAATGCCATGAAATTGGACGACAACAAAGGGTGGGTGAATTGTGAAATGTTCATCCAGATGGTACGTCAATCAAAGGTATCGTGTGACTGTGCTAGCCGAAAATGTACTTCGTATGTCGTAAATGGCCAAAAAACATGTTTAACAGTCAAATGCATGCATAACAACATCAGAATGACTTGAAATCACATGAAGACACACAAATTATTATTTGTGAGGTATAAGAGGAGACGACGCGTCATTCAGACGTGCGTTTTGCGCAGCACGGCTGAATATGTGTTTTTTAGGTGTTTGATGCGCTTCAAAAGCATGCGTGGGGTGGTCGAAACTGGCCGAACGATCTCGTAACGCCATGAAATCAGAAGACAACAATTTTTGGGTGAATTATGAAATGGTTGACCAGACGGAACATCAATCGGAGGTGTCGAGTGACTGAACTGGCCGAAAACGCACTTCGCATGTCGTAAATGGCCAAAACATGCATTTAACGGTCAAATGCATGTCGAACGACATCAGAATGACTTGAAATAACCCAAAAATACTTTAATTATTATTTGTTAGGTTTAATAAGAGATGAAACGTCATTCGAACACGTGGTTTTCATGGCATGGCTGATTATGTGTTTTTAGGTGTTTGGCGTGCTAGAAAAGCGTGCATTGGGTGGTCGAAACCAGACGAACGACCTCGGAATTCCATGAAATCGAACGACAAAAAAAGGTGGGTAAATTGTGAAATGGTCAGGTATACTTAACGTCAATTGGAGGTGTCCTATGACCGCGCTTGTCGAAAACACACTCCGCGTGTCGTAGATGGCTAAAACATGCGTTTAACGGTCAAAAGCATGATGAACGACATCAGAATGACTTGAAATCACACCAAAACAACCTAATTATTATTCGTGAGGTGTAGGAGGAGACAGAATGTCATTCAGACACGTGGTTTGCACGGCACGTCTGAATATGCGTTTTTAAGGTGTTCGGTGCACTTGAAAGGTGAGCGTTGGGTGGTCGAAACCAGCCAAACGTCCTCAGAATGACATTAAATCAGACGACAACAAAGGGAGGGTGAATTTTCAAATTGTCGGCCAGACGGCATGTCAATTGGAGGTGTCGTGTAACCGCGGTGGCCGGAAATGCACTCCGCGGGTCGTAAATGGCCAAAACATGTGTTTAACAGTCAAATGCATATCGAACGACATCAGAATGACATCAACTCACATGAAGACACCCTAATTATTATTTGTGAGATGTATAAGGATATGGCACATCATTCGGATTTGCGGTTTGAGCGGAACGGCTGAATATGTGTTTTTTGGGTGTTCGATGCGGTTGAAAAGTGTGCGTGGGGTGGTCGAAACCGGCCAAATGACCTCAGAATGCCATGAAATCGGACGACAACAAAGGGTGGGTGAATTGTGAAATGGTTGGCTAGAAGGCACGTCAATCAGAGGTGGCGTGTGACCGCGATGTCCAAAAACACACTTCGCGTGTCGTAAATGGCCAAAACATGCGTTTAACGGTAAAATGCATGCCGAACGACATCAGAATGACTTGAAATCACACAAAAACACCCTAATTATTATTCATGAGGTGTACGAGGAGCCGACACATCATTAGGACATGCAGTTTGCACGACACAGATGAATATGTGTTTTTTAGTTGTTTGACGCGCTTGAAAAGTGTGTGTGGGGTGGTCGAAACTGGCCGAACGACCTCTAAATACCATGAAATCAGATGACAACAATGGGTGGGTGAATTATAAAATGGTCATCATGAAAAAACATCAATTGGAGGTGTTGTGTGACCGCAGAGGCCGAAAACACACTCTGTGTGTTGTAAATAGCCAAAACATGCATTTTACAGTCAAATGCATGCCGAATGACATCTGAATCGCTTGAAATCACATGAATACACCCTAATTATTATTCTTCTGGTGTAAGAGGAAAAGGCATGACATTCGGACATGCGGTTTGAGCGGCACGGGTGAATATGTGTTTTTTAGGTGTTCGGCGCGTTTGAAAAGCATGCTTGGGGTTGTCAAAACTAGCCAAATGACCTCAGAATTCCATGAAATCGGACGAAGAAAAAGGGTGGGTGAATTGTGAAATGGTCTCCCAAATGACACGTCAATCGGAGGTGTCGTGTCATCGTGCTAGCTGAAAACGCACTTTGCATGTCGTAAATGGCCAAAACATGCGTTTAACGGTCAAATGCATGCCGAACGACATCAGAATGACTAGAAATCACACGAAAACACCCAATTATTATTCGTGAGGTGTACGAGGAGACGACACATCATTAAGATGTGTGGTTTTCACGACATGGCTTATAATGTGTTTTTAGGTATTTGGCGCGTTTAAAAATCATGCGTTGGGTGGTCGAAATCAGTCGAATGACCCCGGAATGCCATGAAATCGGATGAAAAAAAATGGTGGGTGAATTTTTAAATGGTCATCCATATGGCACGTCAATCGGAGGTGTTGTGTGACCATGCTGTCCAAAAACGCACTCGGCGTGTCGTAAATGGCCAAAATATGAGTTTAATGGTCAAATTCATGCCGAACGGCATCGAAATGACTTTAAATCACATGAAGAAACTATAATTATTATTATTTAGGTGTACGAGGAGACGACACATCATTCAGACGCATGGTTTGTGTGGCACAGCTGAAGATGTGTTTTCTAGGTGATTGGCATGCCTGAAAAGCATGCGTGGGGTGGTCGAAACTTGCCGAATGACCTAGGAATGCCATGAATGTCACGACCTGTCCTCGGGGCCCGTGCCATGACTACCCCAAGCCCGCCTTCCATAGGCCAGGGGCTGGCGACTAGCATCAAGACGTAATTCCTGGTAAAAATGGAAGGCATTGCCTTTGTAATGTAAACAAACACCACAGAGCAAGCAAGCAGTAGAAGTAAACACTAATTAAAAACTAGGTACAACAGTAAGTGCGGAAAAATAAGTGGGCCAGAATACAAACCCAAACTGAAAGTAAAATACAACTGGAAAGGAAAAACAATAACTGAAAGTAAAGCCGCAACGTCGAGCCGTCCACTAGAAGTACCTCCTGAAGGATGAGTACAGATGGATTCCACAGCTCCTAGGGTCCAGTCATCCGCTCTGAGTATGTCCCACCCAGTGGTCCACCTCCAGGTATCATCCGGCTCCGCATGCCTCAACCACGATCAGAGCTGTTCGTTGTCTGCAACCAACACAACATAGTGCGGGCATAGCCCGTGCAGGGGTGAGTATAAGCTACTCATTAGGGACCCCGAGAACCCCGAAGGTCTCCCAGAATCCACAAAGGATAAACCACAAAGGAAAGATACAATCATGAAGTAACATCTGACACTGCTTAGGTATATGGCCATACATATACCTAAGTCAACAATTCTTATTTTGCTCCAACATCCGAGTCCAAGTACAACCCAGTCCACACAGGAATGCAAAATGTAAATCCACACAGGATAGCACAACACAATCCACATAGGAAAGCAAAACATGATTTTAGCTCACACAGGTATACTTCTTCGTATGACGATAGAGATGATCAGATATATTCGCTGATTCATCTAAGCCGTCGGACCCACAAAGGATTGATATCTACTAACCCCCGCAATGACCCACAAAGGATATGACCCACAAAGGATCGATAAGTAACTAACCCCCGCAATGACCCAAAAAGGATCTGACCCACAAAGGATCGATAGGTAACTATCCCCCACAAAGACCAACACAGGATCAGACCCACACAGGATCTATAGGTGCTGGCCCACACAGGACTGCTGAGCACTGACCCACATAGGATCAGACCCACACAAGATCGATAGCACTGATCCACACAGGATCGTTGAGTGCTGTAGTCATCACCGTCGAAGATGTAGTCGCAGCAAGCTCTAGGGTTCCCACACACTACAAGCTCGTTCGGGAGGATCCGCTTCACGATCCAAGAGGCTGATAAATCAACTGACACATAGTCCATAGTTTATGTATCCAAAAGTTCAGTATCGTCAACAGGAACTCAACGCCACAGACGGCGCGTCATTCGGACACCCGGTCTGAGAGTTATTGGCTTTTTCGTCCCAGGGGCCCGGTTGGTTTTTAAGTTCCAACCAACACGACCGTACTCCACCTGCATCCAAACCTCGGTCAGATTAAGCCAAAATATCTGTCTCACTTAGAGGAATCCAACAATGTCGACGGCTCGTCAATCGGACATCCGAAGCTCAAGTTATGAGTGTTTCCACTCCGAGGGCCTGGTTGATTTCTTGTACGAACCAACCCGGCTGAACCCAAGGTATTCCGAAACCTTGATTACGATATACCGAAATGACCGTCTCGATCCACGTATCGCATCTCAACTGACGGTGCGTCGATCGGAGGCACGTAGCTCAAGTTATAAGAAAAAGACCGAAAAGGGTCTGAAAACGGGGGGTCTGGGCCCGGACCGACCCAGCCCAACCCCCCTGGGTCGGCCCGAACCGGGTCGACCCGACCCGGGTCCGCCCCGGCCCGGCATGGGTGGGCCGGCCCAGCCTGGGCACGACCCAGCCTGGGTGTGACCCGGCCCAGCCGGCGCTGGCCCGGCCCGGTCACCAGGCGGCTCGGCCGTAACGGCCAAGCAGTTTGCAAGGGGGGGTGTCGCCCCCTTGAATGATTCGTGGCCCCGCATGGGGCCTCCCTTTCCAGCAGATGCGGTAGCCGGCGGCGTCTCGTCCCCCTCCGGTCCCACGCGGTCGTGGGGCCGCTTCTTGCCGTCGTGGCTTCAGCCGCGATGGCTCCTTCCGGTGGCGCGCCAGGCGCCGCCGCCGCCTCCCGCCGGCGCCGCTGTGCCAGCGTGGCGTGCCGGCGGGCTGCTCCGCGGACCACCGGACGAGTTCCGATGGTCGGAATTTCATGTCGTCTTCGCCAATGGACCTCCTAGGGCCCGTCCTTCACTGCGAGGACCTCACAACGCCAATGCGGCTTGTTTTGTCGTCATCCGCCGTTCTGCACACCAAGAACGAAAAGGGCGGTGGGTTCGGACTTGTTCATTGGTCCGTACCCACCGCGTTAGCAGTTTTAAATGTCTCACAACAAAAAAATTAATCATACGCCGTGGGTATAAACCACAAAGATTTAAAAGAATCAAAACCCCTACCTCAACGTTGTCATCGAACGTGAGTTTGTCGCGGAATTGACCGTTGCGGAGAAGAGGATCGTCGTGTCGCGGAAGGGCGTCACTGTCGTCGCAGTACACAGAGTCGTGCCATCAAACTATGAGGATTAAAAACACACAGATTTAATTGCATCAATTAAACCATGTTGAGTATAAAAATTCACAAAGAATTAAAGAACTGCAACCCCCTACCTCAATCGGTTGTTGATCGAAGATTGTCGCGGGGAAGGAACATCGTGGAAGAAGCGTTGCGGAAGGAGAGGATCTTCGGCGTCGCGCTGTCGATCTCCGAGGATCTGGCGTTCTTTGTCGCCCTTCGTCGGAGGCCGGAATTCTTCACGTTCTTCGCGTTCTCCGCATTCTTCGCGAAGAAGGATGAAGATCTCAAAGACTTAGAGCTTCATCCAATTCCTCTCAACAAGCAACCCTCAAGTAAACACATGTTGGTCTTATTTTATTCTCATGCCAATGATTTGAAAAACAAAGTTAAAAAACAAACCATTAATTCGATGAAATAATTGTCACGACTTAACTGCTCAATTAATAGGGGAATTTCTTAACTCAAATAAACGCACGGTTGACTTTATTTAAAAGAGGTTTTCACGGGTGCGTTACTTAGAGGAAAAGAAACGGTGGGGCTCGTGCGGGCCCCACCTCACAAATATCCTACCAAGTGGGTAGGATATTTTGGGTTCCACCCTATCTACATAACTTAGCTTAAGTGGCTTTAAGTGGCTTAATGTGAAATAAAATAAAGTTGTCGCACCACTTTATTTTATTTCTTAATTTAACCCAGAAATTAAAAACCACTCACGAGCAAACGCAACTCCGGAAAAGGCGTTTATAAGCAAAAACCGGCGTTGTGATTCCATTGGTGCCCTCGGAATTCGATTCCGAGCACCGTTTCAAAAGTTAAAAAAGCCCGCTCATTCGTTCACTGAACGTACCCGAGCCAAACTTCAGAAAATGATTCCGGGCACACCGGGCCTCGGAATCAGGTTCCGTCAGAAACTGCGTTATTGTAAAATTCCAATGAAAATTAAGAAAGAAAAAAAAATTCCTTCAATTTTATGGGTCTTTACATCACTCCCACGTCAGGGCTTTACGTCCCCGTAAAGATACATCATAAACTTGGGAAACAAAAGTGGGTACTGAGAACGCATCTGAGCCTCCTGCTCCCAAGTGCTCTCTTGGAGGTTCCCATGCTGCCATCTGTTGCGCACTAGAGGAATCGACCGTCCACATAGGACCCTCTCCTGTTTATCCTCAATCTCCACTGGGACCTCCACAAAAGTCTCCCCATCATCAATGTCCAACTCTCCATGGTCAATGATATGTGTCGGGTCGTGCACAAATCTCCTCAGCTGGGATACGTGGAAGATGTCGTGCACCCAGTGCAGCTGAGGTGGTAGAGCCAGGCGATAAGCCACCTCGCCAATCTTGCTGAGGACCTGGAATGGTCTGATGAAGCATGGAGACAACTTTCCGCCTTGTCCAAATCTCTGTAATCTACATCGAGGTGAGACACGCAAGAAGACGTGGTCGCCATCCTCAAACTCTAGTGACCTCCGCCTCCTGTCAGCATAAGACTTCTGTCGGCTCTGAGCTGTCCTCATCCACTACTAGATGACCTGGACCTTCTCTATCGTGGCCTAGACCATCTCCGGTCCCACAAGTGTTGACTCCCCAGGGTCTGTCCAGCATAAAGGAGATCTGCAAGGTCGGCCATACAACGCCTCGTATGGTGCCATCCCGATGGTGGAGTGGTAGCTGTTGTTGTACGCAAACTCCACCAAGGGTAGGTGATCCTCCCAGCTACGACCAATGTCAAGGACACATGTGCGGAGCATGTCCTCAAGAGTCTTAATGGTCCTCTCCATCTGACCATCCGTATGAGGGTGAAAGGCAGTGCATAGATGTAGTTGTGTCCCGAACGCCTCCTACAACCCCTTCCAAATCTGGGAAGTGAAGCGAGCATCTCGATTGGAGACGATAGATGATGGCACACCATGAATCCGTAAAATCTTCTGAACATAGAGACGTCCCAATCTCTCCACTGAGCCTTGCTCTCTGATGGGTAAGAAGTGAGCCGACTTGGTGAGTCGATCGAAAATCACCCAAATGGAGTCGTGACCTCTGGAAGTGTGTGGAAGTCCAGTCATGACGTCCATAGATATCCCGTCCCACTTCCACTCCAGGACCTCCAAGGGCTGTACCAAGCCTTCTGGTACCTGATGCTCTACCTTCACCTGCTGGCAGGTGAGGTATTGAGAAACGAACTCTGCCACAACCTTCTTCATGCCCGGCCACCAATACTATCGTCTGAGGTCCTGGTACATCTTCGCCACTCTAGGATGTACCGCCAAGGGAGAAGTGTGAAACTCTCTCAGCACCTCCTCCCGTAAAGCAACTGGTACCAAGGTACATCCTCTGAAAAAGACGTCGTGCTCTGCTCCAAAGGAGAAACCATCAGGTGCCTGTCCTGAGGATATCTGTGCACGCCGCGTCTCACAGTCAGCGTCCCCACGCTGTGCCTCTCTGACCCGCTGCAGTAGTGGTGGGGTAACTGTGAGAGACTGAAGGAAGGCTTCTCCATCCCTATCCACGAAGGCTATCTGTAAAGCAGCTAGCTACTCTATCACCTCCTCAAGTAGTTGAAAGCCCTTCCTCCTACTGAGAGCCTTCACTACCACGTTCCCCTTCCCAGGAGTATAGACTATCTCAAAGTCTTAGTCCTGGAGTAACTCGAGCCATCGACAATGTCTCAGGTTCAGGTCCTTCTGAGAGAAGATTTACCTGAGACTCTGATGGTCAGAAAAAACTGTAAAGCGCTCGCCCATCAGGTAGTGTCGCCATGTCATCAGAGAGAAGACCACTGCTGCTAACTCCAGGTCATGGGTAGTGTAGTTCTGCTCATGTGGCCTCAACTGATGTGATCCATAGGCGATCACCACCCACTCCAGCATCAAGACACATCTGAGTCCAGTCCCTGATGCATCGCAGTAGACTACGTACCCTACTCCCTCCTCCGGCAACCTTAAGATAGGTGCGCTAGTCAATCTCTATCTCAGCTCCTGGAAGCTCTACTGACATCTGTCTAACAACAAAAAGGGTTTCCCCTTCTTCATAAGAGCTGAGAGTGGTGTCGCGACTCTAGAGAAGTATAGCACAAATCTCTGATAGTATCCAGCGAGTCCCAAGAAACTCCGCACCTTCGTCACGCTCCTAGGTGGCTCCCAAGCTAGAATTGCCTTGATCATCGCAGGATCCACCGCAACTCCCACCTCAAAAATGACGTGTCCCAAGAAGTGGTCCTCGCCTAACCAGAACTGAAACTTCAAGAGCTTTCCATAAAGATGGGGCTCTCGGAGTGTGTCTAGTACAACCCGCAAGTGGTAGGCGTGCTCCTCCTCAGTCATCGAGTATATAAAAATGTCGTCGATGAAGACCACGACAAATCGATCGAGGTATGGATGAAATATCCTGTTCATGAGGCCCATGAACACTGTCGGAGCATTGGTTATGCCGAATGGCATAACCAAGAACTCATAGTGGCCATATCGACATCTGAAGGCCGTCTTCTGCACGTCCTCATCCCAAACTCTAAGCTGATGATAGCCTGACCTGAGGTCTATCTTTGAGAACCACCGTGCTCCCTTGAGCTGATCGAAGAGGTCATAAATACTCATTAAAGGATACTTGTTCCTCACTGTCACCTGGTACAGGCGATGATATTCGACATAAAGTCGCATGCTCATGTCCGCCTTCTTGGCGATCAAAATCTGGGAAGCCCAGGGTGAAACACTGGGTCGGATGAATCCCTTGCCGTGCAAGTCCTCCAACTGTACCCGTTGCTCACGAAGCTCAGCGGGGGCCATCCGATATGCTGGAGTGGATATCGGGGCTATCCTGGGGTACAGATCAATATAAAAGTCTACCTCTCTACGAGGAGATAGTCCTGGATCGTTGTTGGGAAAGACGTCCGCATACTGATCCACCACTGTAGGAAAACTATGACTCTACACGTCAAATGCTCCTAGGATGAGGCTATCCAACTGATGAGTGATGGGCTGTCCTATCCTCTGCGAGAGTCCATCATGTGCTGCGAAGGCTCCCTTCTCGCCGGTGAAGCTGAACCTGCTCCCGTTAGTGCGTACACATCAAACCTTGTGCCTAATACAGTCAATTTGTGCATGGAATGTAGATAACCAATCCATGCCCAAAATAACATCATAAGGCCTCGACACCGCTACAAGAAGATCCCAGCCAAAGCCCTCGCCTCCTAGAGTAAGATCACACTGCTGAAACCAGTGCGTAATCGTCGAGTCTGCTCCCATAAGAGTCTCTATCCGTAAGGATCGAGCCAACGGCTTTGTCGGAATCTCCGAGCTCCGAACAAGGGCAACGGCTATGAAAGAGTGACTCGCTCTTGTTTCTATAAGAACTGAAGCAAGGGTGGAATAGACATAGATAGTACCTCGAATCATCTTGGGTGCGCCGTGGTCGTAGGCCTCTACTGCCTGGAGCTGTGCCTGTCTCTGCCCGCCAGCTCCCGATGGTCCGGGTGGACCTCCTGGTGTTGGTGGTGGTAGAGCCTCAAAGCGTCTCCCACCACCTGCTGCTCGGCCAGCTCCTCTGCCTCATCCTCCTGCTCCCTGTGGACCACCACGCTCGACCCTCTGCCTCTGCCTGGGTGGCCCCTCAACCATCTTCTGCTCCTCGGCATGGCGGGTCGAGCAGTCACGAGCCATGTGGCCCTACCCGCCGCATGTGTAGCACTACCTGCCTCTCGAAAGACTGGCTCCGCACTGTGTGCCCCGCACTGCGGAGCCAGTGTCCTGAGGTCATCTGCCTGAGGTTCTGGTCTTCCTGGACCCATGAGTCATCCTTCTACTGCCTACTGCAGAAGACACTGCTACCTGCCGCCCCGCGGTAGGTCTCGCTGCTGATGAAGGCTCAACAAGGAAGCTCTCGATCAAAAAGGCTCGCTCCAGTACTCCTGCCTGGGTCAGAATGCTGAGGGATATTAGCAATGCCCTGATCTCATGCCTCAATCCCTGCTCAAAGGTCTGCGCATAGAATAATGGGCCCCATACCATGTCTATCGAGTAACACAAGAGATCGGTAAATCTCACCGAGTACTGGGCGACCGTCAAGCTTCCCTGTTGCAGCTGAAGAAGCTCCTGGATGCGCACTACACGAAGGGTGGCTGGGCCGAACACTGAGTGGAAGAGTCTCTCAAAGTCTATCCAGAGAAGAGATGCCTCATCGTGCACCTGGAGCATCAAGCTCCACCATCTTCCTGCTGCCGCATGCAGTAGGCTCGCTGCGAGGATAACCATGAGGTCCACTGGTGTCCTCACTAACCTGAAAACTCGTACAACTGCCTCCAGCCAGTCCTCGGCTGCCTGGGGGTCCATATCCCCATGGAACCTGGGCGGTGGCTGGCGATGGAACTCATGCAGTGCACTAAGGCGACGTGCATCGTCAGCGGCTGGGGATGGAAGAATCGGTGGCTCGGCGGGTAGAGGTACCGTCGGTGCCTCAGCTGTCAAAGGGCCATGTACCGAGGCCTCATTGCTCGGTGGGCTGTCATCACGCTCAACTCTCGAAACCCAAGCTGGCTGCTGTCGTGGGGTCATCCTAAAAAGAAACAGGTGCGCCACGGTCAAACAGCATACCTGGTGAGCTGACACAAAGTAATCACAAAGAAAACTTGAACACACATGCAATCAATGTTTTCACGCATTAAGTCGGAAATCAGAAGTCAAGGTCCTGGTGTACGGATACGTTGGCTGCCGCACCAACACTGGACTCCCTGGACTGATAACCCCACCCAATACACTTAACACTATTGCTTCACATTGAAAAATATTAGAGTCCAAAGTTCTGCGGTAGAATCAAACTCCTCTGATACCAATTTGTCATGACCCGTCCTCAGGGCCCGTGTCGTGACTACCCTAAGCCCGCCTTCCATAGGCCAGGGGCTGGCGACTAGCACCAAGGCGTAATTCCCAGTAAAAAGGAAAGTCATTGCCTTTGTAAATTAAACAAACACCACAGAGCAAGCAAGGAGTAGAAATAAACACTATGTAAAAACTGGGTACAACAGTAAGTGCGGAAAAGTAAGTGGGCCATAATACAAACCCAAACTTAAAGTAAAGTACAACTGGAAAGGAAAAGCAGCAACTGAAAGTAAAGCCGCAACGTCGAGCTGTCCACTGGAAGTCCCTCCGAAAGGGTGAGTACAGATGGCTTCCAAGCTCCTAGGGTCCAGCCATCCGCTCTGAGTACGTCCCGCCCAGTGGTCCACCTCCAGGTACCGTCCTGCTCCGCAAGCCTCAACCACGATCAGCGCTCTCCGTCGTCTGCAACCAACACAATGTAGTGCGGGAATAACCCGTGCAGGGGTGAGTATAAGCTACTCAGTAGGGACCCCGAGACCCCCGAAGGTCTCCCAGAATCTACAAAGGATAAACCACAAACGAAATATCCAATCATGAAGTAACATCTGACACTGCTTAGGTATATGCCCATACATATACCTAAGTCATCAATTCTCATTCGGCTCCAACATCCGAGTCCAAGTACAACTCAGTCCACACATGAAAGAAAAATGTAAATCCACACAGGATAGCACAACACAATCCACATAGGAAAGAAAAACATGATTTCAGCTCACACAGGTATACTTCTTCATATGACGATAGAGATGACCAGATATATCCACTGATTCATCTAAGCCGTCGGACCCACAAAGGATTAATAGGTACTAATCCCCTCAATGACCCACAAAGGATTTGACCCACAAAGGATCGATAGGTAACTAACCCCCGCAATGACCCACAAAGGATTGATAGGTAACTAACCCCCACAAAGACCCACACAGGATCGGACCCAGACAGGATCGCTAGCACTGATCCACACAGGATCGTTGAGTGTTGTAGTCGTCGCCGTCGAAGATGTAGTCGTAGCCAGCTCTAGGGTTCCCGCACATAGCAAGCTCGTTTGGGAGGGTCCGCTCCACGAGCTGAGAGGCTGATACATCAAATGATACATAGTCCATAGTTGATGTATTCAAAAGTTACGTATCGTCAACATGAACTCAACGTCACAGGCGGCGCGTCATTCGGACGCCCGGTCTAAGAGTTATTGGCTTTTTCGTCCGAGGGGCCCGGTTGGTTTTTAAGTTAAAACCAACCCGACCATACTCCACATGCGTCCAAACCTCAGGCGGAGTAATCCAAAAGATCTTTCTCACTTAGAGGTATCCAACAATGTCAACCTCTCGTCAATCGGACGTCTGGAGCTCAAGTTATGAGCGTTTCCGCTCCGAGGGCCCGGTTGGTTTCGTGTACGAACCAACCCGGCCGAAACCAATGTATTCCGAAACCTTGAGTGCAATATACCGAAACGATCGACTCGATTCAAGGATCGCATCGCAACTGAAGGTGCGTCGATCGGAGGCCCGTAGCTCAAGTTATGAGCAAAAGACCGAGAAGGGTCCGAAAAGGGTCCGAAAACGGGGGGTCTTGGCCCGGACCGACCCGGCCCAACCCCCCCTGGGTTGGCCCGAACGGGGTCGACTCGACCTGGGTCCGGGTTCGATCGGGCTGGCGCGGCCCGACCCAGCCTGGGTGGCCCAGCCTAGCCTGGGCGCAACCCGGCCCGGCCCAGCCTGGGCCTGCCCCGGCCCGGCCGGCGCGGGTGCGACCCTGTCGCCAGGCGGCTCGGCCGTAACGGTCGAGCGGTGCGCAAGGGGGGCATTGCCCCCTTGAATGAGTAGTGGCCCTGCGTGGGGCCGCCCTTTCCAGTGGACACAGCAGCCGACCGCATCCCGTCCCCCTCCGGTCCCGCGCGGTCGCGGGACCGCGCCTTGCCGCTACGGATTTAGCCGCTGCGGCTCCTTCCGGTAGCGCGTCGGGCACCAGCGCCACCTACCGCCGGCGCCACCGTGCCGGCGAGGCGCGCCGGTGGGCTGCTCTGTGGACCACCGAACGAGTTCCGGTGGTTGAAATTTCTTTTCGTCTTCACCAATGGCCCTCCTGGGGCCCGTCCTTCACTGCGAGGACCTCACATCGCCCGTGCGGCTTGTTTTGTCGTCGCTCGTCGTTCCGCACACCAAGAACGAAAAGGGTGGTGGGTTCGGACTAGTTCGTTGGTCCGCACCCACCGCGTTAGCAGTTTTAAATGTCTCACAACAAAAAATTTAATCATATGCCGCGGGTATAAATCACAATGATTTAAAAGAATAAAAACCCCTACCTTAACGTTGTCGTCGAACATGAGTTCGTCACAGAATTGACCGTTGCGAAGAAGAGGATCGCCGCGTCGCGGAAGGGAGTCGTTGTCGTCGCGGTACATGGCATCGTGTCATCAAACTCCAAGGATTAAAAACACACATATTTAATTACATCAATTAAACCATGTTGAGGATAAAAATTCACAAAGAATTAAAGAACCGCAACCCCCTACCTCAATCGGTTGTTGATCGAATATTTTCGTGGGGAAGGAACGTCGTGGAAGAAGCGTCGCGGAAGGAGAGGATCGTCGGCATAGCACCATCGATCTCTGAGGATCTGGCGTTCTTCGTCACCCTTCATCGGAGGCCGGCGTTCTTTGCGTTCTTCGCGTTCTTCACGTTCTTCACAAAGAAGGATGAAGATCTCCAAGACTTATAGCTTCCTCAAATTCCTCTCAACAAGAAACCCTCAAGTAAACACGTGTTGGTCATATTTTATTCCCATGCCAACGATTTGAAAAACAAAGTTAAGAAACGAACCATTAATTCGAGGAATTAATTGTCATTACTTAACTGCTCAATTAATAGGGGCATTTATTAACTCAAATAAACGCACGTTTGAATTTATTTAAAAGAGGTTTTCGCGGGTGCGTTACTTAGAGGAAAAGAAGTGGTGGGGCTCGTACGGGCCCCACCTCACAAATATTATACCAAGTGGGTAGGATATTTTGGGTTCCACCCCATCCACTTAACATAGATTAAGTGGCTTTAAGTGGCTTAAAGTGAAATAAAATAAAGTTGTCGCACCACTTTATTTTATTTCTTAATTTAACCCATAAATTGAAAACCACACCTGAGCAAACACAACTACAGAAAAGGCGTTTATAAGCAAATATCAGCGCTGCGATTCCATCGGTGCCCTCGGAATTCGATTCCGAGCACAGGTTCAAAAGTTAGAAAAACCCGCTCATTCGTTCACTGAACGTACCGAAGCCAAACTTCGGAAAATTATTCCTGGCACACCAGGCCTCAGAATCAGGTGCCATCAGAAACTGCGTTCTTGTAAAATTCCAAAGAAAATTAAGAAAGAAAAAAAATTCCTTGAATTTTATGGGTCTTTACATTGAAATCAGATGAAAAAAAGGTGAGTGAATTGTGAAATGGTCAGCTAGACGACACATCAATCAGAGGGGTTGTGTGACAGCACTGGCCAAAAACACACTCCCTGTGTCATAAATGGACAAAACATGCGTTTAATGGTCAAATGCATGCCTAACGACATCGTAATGATGTGATGTCACACTGAAACACCCTAATTATTATCCGTGAGGTGTAGGAGGAGAGGAGACGTCATTCAAACGTGCAGTTTTCACGGAAATACTGAATATGTGTTTTCTAGGTGTTCGACGTGCTTGAAAAGTGTGTGTGGGGTGGTCGAAACCAGCTGAACGAACTCGGAATTCCATGAAATTGAATGACAACAAAGGGTGGGTGAATTGTGAAATGGTCATCTAGACGACATGTCAATCAGAGGCGTCGTGTGACCGCGCTGGCCGAAAATGCACTATGCGTGTCGTAAATGGCCAAAACATGCATTTAACGGTCAAATGCATGCTGAACAAAATTGGAATGACTTGAAACCAAACTAAAACATCTTAATTATTATTTGTGAGGTTTAAGAGGAGAAGACATGTCATTCGGACTTAGGGTTTGCGCGATATGACTAAATATGTGTTTTTTAGGTGTTCGGTGCGCTTGAAAAGCGAGCGTGGGGTTGTCGAAACCGGCCGAACGACCTTAGAATGTCATGAAATCAGACTACAACAAAGGGTGGGTGAATTGTAAAATGATCATCTAGACGTCTTGTCAAACGGAGGTTTCGTGTGACCGCACTGGCCGAAAGTGCACTACGCATGTTGTAAATCACCAAAAAATGCATTTAACGGTCAAATGCATGCCGAACGACATATTTATGACTTGAAATCACATGAAAACACCCTAATTATTATTAGTGAGGTGTAAGAGGAGATGACATGTCATTAAAACACACGGTCTGTGCGGTACAGCTGATTATGTGTTTTTTAGGTGTTTGGCGCGCTTGAAAGGCGTGTGTTGGGTGGTCGAAACCAGACGAACAACCTCGAAATTCCATGAAATTGTAAAAAAAAGGGTGGGTGAATTGTGAAATGGTCATCCAGACGACACGTCAATTAGAGGTGTCGTGTGACCGCGCTGGCCGAAAATGCACTCTGCGTGTCGTAAATGGCCAAAACATGCAATTAACGGTCAAATGAAAGCCAAAAGACATCATAATGACTTGAAATCACATGAAGACACCCTATATTAATATTATTGAGGTGTAAGAGGAGACAACACCTCATTCAGATGTGTGGTTTGCGCAGTACGGCTGAATATGTGTTTTTTAGGTGTTTGGCACGCTTGAAAAGCGTGTGTGGGGTGGTTGAAATCGGCTGAATGACCTCGGAATGCTATGAAATCGAACGAAAACAAGTGGTGGGTGAGTTGTGAAATGGTCTTCTAGATAGCATGTCAATAAGTTGTTTTGTGTGACCGTGCTGGCCAAAAACGCAATCCGCATGTCGTAAATGGCCAAAACATGTGTGTAACAGTCAAATGCATGCCGAATGACATTATAATGACTTGAAATCACACGAAAACACCCTGATATATTATTCTTGATGTGTAAGAGGAGAATAAATGTCATTAGGATGTGCGGTTTGCGCGGTATGGCAGAATATGTGTTTTTTAGGTGTTCGGTGCACTTGAAAATCGTGCATGGGGTGGTCGAAATCAGCTGAACGACCTCAGAATGCAATGAAATCGAACGACAACAAAGGGTGGGTGAATTGCAAAATGGTCAGCCAGACAGCACATCAATTGGAGTTGTTGTGTGACCACACTGGCCTAAAATGCACTTCGTGTGTCGTAAATGGCCAAAACATGCGTTTAACGGTCAAATACATGCCTAAAGACATCGAAATGAATTTAAATCCCCCAAAACACCCTAATTACTATTCGTGATGTTTACGAGGAAACGAAACATCATTCGGACATGCGGTTTGCACGACACTATTGAATATGTGTTTTTTAGGTGTTCGGCGCGCTTGAAAAGCATGCGTGGGGTGGTCGACACTAGCCGAACGACCTCGGAATGCCATTAAATCGGACGAAAACAAAGGGTGGGTAAATTGTGAAATGGTCGACTAGATGGCACGTCAATCGGAGGTGTCGTGTGACCGCGTTCGCCGAAAACGCACTTTGCGTGTCGTAAATGGCCAAAACATGCGTTTAACGGAAAAATGCATGCCGAATGACATCAGAATGACTTGAAATCACACGAAAACACCTTAATTTTTATTCTTGAGGTGTAAGAGGAGACGACACATCATTTGGATGCTCGGTTTGTGCGGTGTGGCTGAATATGTGTTTTTAGGTGTTCGGCGCGCTTGAAAAGCGTGTGTGGGGTGGTCGAAACTGACTGAACAACCTCGGAATGCCATGAAATCAAACAACAACAAAGGGTGGGTGAAGTATGAAATGGTCGACTAGACATAACGTCAATCGGAGGTGTCATGTGACCGTGCTACCTAAAAACGCACTTTGCGTGACGTAAATGGCCAAAACATGCATTTAATGGTCAAATGAATGACGAACGAAATAATAATGACTAGAAATCACACGAAAACACCCTAATTATTATTCGTGAGGTGTACGAGGAGAGAAATTTACAATTAGCTAGGAGAGATAAGACTTAATTTAATATTCATACCCACTACCCAAGGTGGGGATTCATCTCAAATCACACCCAGGTGAGAAAATTACAATTAGCCACATACCCCCTTATTCTAATTGAAAAATCTATATAAAACATGTAGGCTATTCCGGTAACCCATATCATATGTTGATATTGGACAATGTTTCCCACTAACACATTAGAAACCATTTATACATTGATACATAATCATTAGAGGAATATAATCATCCCATGTGCTTCCTATAAATCATCATAGGTCTAAGCACATGAGCACTACCATTGTCTATCTTATGGGTATCATGATCCTTGCCCCTCTACCCAAGTTTTTCAGTTGGTTTTAAGATACTCAATCGAAGACCATGACTAAACATCCCATGTGCATCCTATAACATGTAGGTTTTTTCCCTCACACCTGGACACCCCCACCCCTCGAAACACCCCCAACCCCTTGTATGTCATATTTTATATTTGTTATATATAATTCAGAATTATGTATACAACATAATTAATTTTTTTTGTGTTATTAATTCATAATTCAGAACTCATTACATAATTCATTCTTCATGTATTCAATTGAGAATTCAATTATTAATTCTATATTGCATAGGGTAATTGGGTTCATATAGATGATTGTAATTGTGGTACATTCCATGGTTATAGTAGTATCAAGTTTTTATGTGCTTTTTTGTGTTATATCAGGTGTTTTTGTTGGTGTTAAGAGTGTGCAGTGGAAGATTTTTGGTGCTGTAAAATTATAGTAATACACTATACCAATGGTTTACCAAACTATTGGTATAGTGTTGTAGATATTTTTACTAACGGTTTTAGTAAACCATTAGTAAAACATTGAAATACTCCAGCAATGCCAACAGTTTGTAAAACTGTTGGCAATACTCATTACAAACCGACTTTCCCAATGGTTTTAGTAAACCATTGGTATATGGATGTATTCCTCCAGCAATTCCAATGGTTTATAAGACCATTGGCAATTCTCTTTACAAACATCCTTTCCCAATGGTTTTACAAATATTGTTGGTAATGGGCTACTGCCACGCCTTACTTGTCATCGGTTTTCCAAACCGTTGGTATATAGTATACCAATGGTTTGGCAGCCATTACCAATGGTTTGAAATTGTTGGTAAAGGCTTAATTCCCAATAGTGTTATTAATATTAAGTGGAAATTACTTATGTGATTAAACATGTCTTGATAATATTTACACATAAGTCTAGTTTATTTCAGTTCTAACTTGCATTTTTTGTTTAATTCATTAATTACGTGATCGTGAAAACACATCCATAATGATAAACCATGCAACTAATAGAAATAAATTAAATTAAATAGCATGATCATGAGCTTTTCTAATGGTTAGTTTATTTAGGGGTTGATAAACTAACCCTAACCTAGGGGAGAAACACCTTAAACCTTTTGGGTTTTTATTAACAACTTCCACTTGTCCACCACTGTGTCTCCAGGAATTGGTTTCATCTCAGCTCTATATTGAACTGCCTCCACTATCTTGTGAGTTCCATCCATTATATATGCCTTTTTTTTTCTTACATGAAGGTGAGGGGTAAAAAGGGGCTTTACATAAAAGAAACTTTGGGCATGCAGGCCCTACATTTTAATGAGGAGAAGTCTCGTAGGCCAAAAAATTTAATTCAAATAAATAAATTAAAATAAACCATCCACATACAAAGTTCTTGTTCTAGCTCAGGACCATCCATACATGTAATGATATTTATGCATAAATAAAACTAGAAATCAATTATTTAATCATTCTTATTTGAGATAAATCACGCTTGAATCAAATAGTTATCATATTTAATTAATCATTCTTTTTATCTTAAACCCTTTTCTGAATTTCCTTGAGATTCTCATCCATCACAATTTTAAACAAATAAATACATTTAAAATTATCTTCGTACGTTACATGTACCTTGGATCAAACCCGATAAATTTCTATTCATAACTACCCAATGATTAGAAATTAACATTATGAAAATGTTAAATTAAATACATATATATAAAACACCTATACGTATTGTGCTTCAGCTTTATGCCCACACGATGGTACACATCTCAAGGGTTTGTATAATATAATAATAAATTTTAATAAATCTATATAATTTGGATGAGTAAACGACGTGTAGTTCCCACTACACGACGTGTATTATTTTTCACCGTCTATCCGAAATACATGCCTAGGGAAACGATATGTGAGTATACTTTAGAGATCTTCGCAATACATGGTGTTTCCAGTGGGCCACACGCCAGGTAGTTTCTCATTACATAGTGTCCAGCTGGGTAAGCCCTATACGGGGTACACTGTCTAACCCTAACCTGAAGGGACTACATGTCGTGTCCATTGGGCCACATGGTGTGTAATCTGGAAATAGCAGGCCACCTGTTCTTGGTCAACACATGGGGTCATTTAAGACTTATAAATACTCCAACACATGGCTTGGTTTGGCGGACCGTTCTGATGCAATGATTCCTGACTACATGGTGTATACTACCGAATAGACGTTGTTTGTTCTAGTGTTGTACAGCCATGAAGCTTTGGCACCTCCAGACAAGATCCTATATTTTATTTTAATCAAAATTAAAAGAAAATATCGTTTATGTAAGGTGAACAAGAAAAAAAATAGGAGGAATAGATCTTGAGATTTATATTTAAAGAATGATTAACTTCTATTGAAACAACTAAATTATTAAATGCGTAATTCATCAAAAAATATTTAAATAATTATAAACTATGGTGTAACCCCTCTGATGCCACTTGAAGGTTCCGGGTGCAGCATAAGCGTGGTTGGGATGGTACCCAACATTGATTTTTACTATGATCAATGATTATTCCAGGATCAATACGACAATTAAATCTAGTCTCCACGGAATCTAATCAAAGATTATGATAAAGAATAAAGAGGCCTGAAACCTTAGATAGGATCTTGCACCTCATGTTTATAATTAATGTAATTAATTTCATAAAGAAAAATAATACCTGTATCTTTGGTATTTTTATTTACAGATGATGTTGATCGTCTGGAATGACCCTTCCAAATTATCTCTTTGTGCTTGTAAGGTTCCAAACTATAATCCCTCAAACGGTGATCCACACGTGCTCTGATGGGCTCTGATCAACACTACTCGTTCTTCGGGTGCTAGTGCAGTGAAGCAAGTGTCTTGGGTCAGTCATTCTTGATCACTTGTTCTTCGTCCTTGAAGAACGTCTCTCGTTCTTGAGAGGTGAGAGAAGAGGATTCGAGAGAGAAATTTTAAAGCTCAACAATTCTCAATTCATCAGGCGTGTGGTGTGGTGTCTGGCACAATAGGCGTACTTACCTATTTAAATACAAGGAATTTCAGTTACAATATTTAATTACATAGAAACAAGTAAATACATTCATGAATTTAGAGAAAATCTATGAATTTAATAATAATAGCACATCATTATTTATGGTGCGCCAACTTTTGTAAAACAGAATTAAAAATAAAATTCCGCGTCATAAAATAATTGTAGCATTATCTTAATTTTTTCCAACTAGTTAAATATTATTTACTATCTTGCAAATAATTATTTTACTACTAGAAAAACCTTGGTCTGATCGAACTCCCCTTCCATTTATTGATCACCATAATAAATTAATAAATAATTTATTCTATTAAATTAATATTTTATTTACAAACTATTAAATAAATATTTATTAAATGTTCAATAAATAAATATATTTTATGTAATTTATGAGATCATTGTAACATGAATAAAATTATTTCATGGTTTTGAGAATAATATTTATTTCATTAATTAAATTCAAATAGAATTTAACGGAGTCCACCAAAATCACTTAGTGTGTGACCCTCTAGGATTTTTTCTTATTAGCATTAGGCGAGCTTGCCTAAAGTCCAAGAGTACTATATAGCAATGGGTTAAGGCACCCAATAGAATGAATGTAAAGTCACAACAATGATATCAATAAACGAACACTCACTGTGTAAAATAATTCCTTTGTTGAAATATCTCATCAAAAAGGATTAATGATTGTGTCATGAACTTTTATGCTTGATATTTCATTCTTTGACTACCTAAAATAAACTCTTCGTTATACCATGGCCATGGAATTTCATGTGATGGTTATATTTCAATCAAAGGGCCAAGAAATCAGCTTCTATAGATTGAAGAAACAAATCCTTCTTCGACTTATCCACTAATAACATGCCACTCGTGACACACCTAATGTACCCGACTTTCTGCCAACTGTCTGCGTGATAGTTTTCATTACTAAATCAAAGTGCATAAGTCGTGACATGTATTAATGATAATATTAAAGTCTAAGGATCATTACACATGATCATAGATAGAAATATATGATGACACCATGACATGTGGAATTCCGACTAGTGGTTCTATTATCATAATCATTTTATCTTGGAGATTACCAAGTGCAAATTTCATGAGAGGAAGTCTCATCTTCTTACGAGTACTCACACCTGACGGTATGCATTCTATGTGTCCCATCATAGCATTTCATCCAAACACAAAACTATATTTTAGAATATTATTAATGAATTTCAAGATGCTCATCATAGCGGGGAACTACCATGACCTTATCAATGCAACAAGTGCTCTTGGACATTATTACATCATATTCATGGAAAACAAGGAATAATATGTAATAATACATTAAATATCCATGTAATCAATGTAAACCCAGTTGGTTCTATGACACCAAATCTTATATATCTACCATATAATAATATTTTTTCATGATAATTACATAACATAAATCCATTTCCTCTTCTATCAAATGGGAAACATAACCATCATTCGTGTGTACGGCAGACTACTGCCTTGTGAACCGATATAATTCATTTTACATCATCACCTCTAAAAATAATCTATGATTATGGAATTACTATATATATATGAGTGTGTGTGATATTCATGAAATATTTATCATTATATAAATATAACATATCATCTATTCATTCAATAGAAAAAATGATAATGTTTTTCATACGTACGTGTAGACTACCACCTCCACATAGCGATGTGATTATGTTTTCATCACCACATCACATAAAATATATATTAGTGTATTTAAGAAAATAATATTTTTTTAATGATATAATAGTCATTTTTTAATTTTAAATAGTACTATTCTTATTTTCCTAATAATCATTGAAAAACTGAAACGTTTCTCATGCATACATACAACCTACCCTCTAAATAGATGTAACATTGTTCATTTTTCATACCTATATATCATGGTTGGTTTAAAAATTATAATTTTTGTATAAAAATAATAATAATTTCATGACTATTATATTATATATGGTGGTTTAATTAACCATTTACCATGTTCAACATACCAAATTCGTTTTGAAATTAAGAACTGATCTTTCTCAAAATACCCAATGTGGACTCAACTCATGAATTTATTAAATAAAACATTGTAATAAATGTAAAAAATAGTTTAATGATAAATTAATAAAATCAAAAAAAAAATTAACCAATTAAATAATAAATATATTTTTATTATATATGATTAAAAATACATACATGGAAATTTTGCAGTCGATGTTGGAGATTTAGTCTCAACTTCATTTCATTGAGGCATATTTTAATGTTATGAACCTAATTTATTTTATGAGGAGTATATACTACCCATATTATATGAAATATCATGATTCCATCATAATTCTAGGTATTTTAATTTTCAACTAAATATATATCATCCAATTATATTTTACTTGAACGTTACCAAGTGGTAATAATTTTTTAACTCAACTTCATTTCATTAGGTTATATTAGTTATTAATATGTTATATTATGCCAAGATTATCTGTAAAATGTAATTTTTTTGAATTTTTTTTATTTAAACATGTATTTTATGGATTTCAATTTTTTATACATAATCTATTCATTGATTAGTTATCAATTAAATGATATGATTTTTATTAGAGTTATTCATCTAAAATTTACATTCCTTGGGAGATTCATTTATGATATGTACTTATCTTCTCTTTTGATGTGTATAAACCTTTCATTTGACATTTTATATCATGGATATTCTTATTTTTCTGATATTTAATGTTTCATTTTGAGTTATTATTCATGTTTCTTATGATTAAAAATATACTAAAGTGGAAAATAATTCATGATAAATTCTCATTCCTTTCCAAGATTGTTTATGTTAAATTTTATTTTGGAGGAAATCAAATGATACTATTTTCTTGATCTAGATCTGTTTTCATATCCACTAGTTATGAATATTGTTAAAATTTTAAATTCCCATTTCCTCTCATATTGATTAAATAAACCTAGAGGATGTTTTTTCTAAGTGATGTTGATCTTGTATCTTTTGTTAGATGAGGAATATTCCTCTTCATTATCCAAGTTTTCAAAAATGATTTCAAAAATGATTTTTAAACAAAAATATTTACTAAAGCTATTTCACATGGTATTTGACCTCAGTTTAAGAGGTTTTAAAAATAAAAATTTGTAACATTTTTCAAATTTTTCACTTAAGAATCCCTTAAATACATTTGAAAAGGATTTTTATTTTTAACATTTAAAACATGATTGGATTTTCCCACTGTCATGAAGATTATTCGATCTAAATCATCCTTAATAAGTTTCCAAGGTTATTTTTTACAATATTTTATGGTTTTTTAGTTTTTAAAAGTTATTTTCAATTAAAAAATGTTTTTTTCCTAAAGAATGTTTTTATGATATTTTAATTTTATTTCTTTTCATCAGTGATAATAGCCATTAATGTTACTTATTCTCCACTGGGGATATTTCTTAATTATATAATCTTCATTATTTATCTAGATGGGTTATAATTTTTTCAAAGATATTTTCATGGAACACATTCCTTTTCCACAGGATAATCAAGCTATGAAATGAATAATGGTTATTTTTATGACTTCTACATTGACATGAAATATCAATATACATTATTCATTTTGGGGTTTATGGAAATTATTTATGATCCATTATAGATCATGGATGGGTGGTTACATTATTAACCGATGAAATTTTGTTTCATTATAAACTAAGGATTTGTGGGTCTATGATAGACCTCCAATTCATTGATTATGGAAGTCGACTGAATTGGTTATTCCATTTGTAACAGTGATTGTAAGAGTGATATTGAAATGATGCTCCAAGATTCCTACATGTTTTATCTATTCCTACGACTGGGTTTTATAGAAATATTATGATTTTACATGGTACTATATGGTGTTTATGTTTAAATAAAAGTATTCTCTACTCTTTATGGGTGAAAATCTATGGGTTTTTAATGATTCGTTTAATCGTGATTGATATCACATAGATCGTGATTATTTCTTCCAATTACTATTTCATTTGTTAATTATTTATTCCATGTTTCATGATTCGTGATTAATGTATTTATGGGTATGACTTCTTATATATTATGCTCATATACTACGATTATATTCCTATACCCTTGTGTTTATTGTACTCCCACTGATAACATTAAATTATTAATGATTCTATTTACCCTTAATGATAATTTGAGCTCGCCCTTATTATGTTTATATTTCCCCATGTTATGAATAATTATGATAAATTATTTGACTCTAGAAAGGTTATGTATTTGAAGAAATTTGTATGATATTTTTTAGACTTAATATAGAATATTAAAAGAAGTTTCTAGTTGAAAAAGCACTCTCTTGAAGTCATGAGTGTTGTTTATGTATGTGTTTATCGTAATTATATAAAACTCTAAACAGGAATGATCCTTGGGTGTATAATTAATACAATATTTATATTTTATGTTGTATAATTTGGATGAAAATAATTATGTCAAATTTATCGGTATCGAATCAATAAATGTAAATTTCATGTTTTTTCACACCGGATCCGAGAGTGTGGGTTTAGTGCTATCACAATTGGTGTTAGAGGAGGTTTTTGATACCATTTGGGGTTTGTATGATTTAAAGAGAGGTTATTTTAATAATTATGAATACCATAAAAAGTTTATAAGTTTATGGTTGATCATAATTTTAAATTCTTAGACACCCCTTTTAAGGTTTTAATTGATTGAACTTGAAGGTGACTAATGATATTTTTTGATCGATTTTATTTGGGTAAGGTATATGTAAATGTTAGGTTTCACATTATGTATTATTTAAATATTCATGAATAAATTATATTTTGGAAGAATATATGATATTAATATATCATTATAGTGATATATATTATTTATGTAAATGATTAACATATTTTGGAGATTATATGACTTGGCTATATACCTTTTTGGGTATATGAACTTATGAGTGAAAAGTTTTGATTAAATAAAACTGATAAATTAATATAGGAAGTATGTTTCCTTTTGTTTTTTGGCTTTAGATCTTGGTTGAGAAAATATTTTAGAATCTTAAACTTAGTTATTTATTGTATGATCTATGTTTCCCATTGGGTGTTGTTATTGAGGATTTGTAGAATAATTTTGTATTTCATCATTTGAAGGTATATTAATTTTAATAAAAATGTTTTCTTGATTAAACTATTTTGGTTTTTCTAAATATATAATGATATGAGGAATATTTTTTGTCCTTTTTTGGATTATGTGATCCATTATATGTAAATTTTAGTTATTTAGGAATAAAAAAACATCTTGAATACTCATCATTTTCATGAAAAGATGATATTATAGTGGAAATTGATTTAAGGATGAAATTATACTATGTGAGTATGTATATTTCATTATTGTGTTATTAAATATGATAAAAAAATTACAAAACTCTAAGAAAAAGGGTCTTTAAATAAAATTCAATTACCTTCATTTCTGATGAATTGATGAACGTTTTCACACCTCTCGTTTATGATTGTGTGGTCGTTATCTTTCTCAATATCATTCAATTTCTTATGATCAATGATCTAAATGAAATCACATCATTATTTGGGAATTATTTTTTTCCATGTCCATATCTACACCTCCCACAAATGAAATCCAATTTGGAAACATATCATTTATTGTTTATAGATAACCTTTAGACTTCCCTTTCTCTCTTTTCAAGTGGCAGTTTTAACAAAAAAATTATGATGTGGGTTTCCATACAACAATTTTCAAAATTCAAACTCTTAATTACTAAGAACTAGTTAAAATTATAATGAAACAATTTATTAAATAGTTATGGTGTAATTTAATATCCCAAGATTTTAATGTAACTATTGTGTTAAATAGCATGTGTGACATACAACACCGAGCCTAAACAAACAACGAAATATTATTTTTTAAATATGATCATTTTAAACAAGCCACTAAATTGGTGGGTATGAAGAATATTTACTACTTTATGAAATATATATTAAGGTTATAATAAATAAAAATATATTTCTTAATTATTAGAAAATAAGAACTAATTTTTTTATTATAGCCATTTTATTCTTCAAAAAACACATTTTCTTAAAAAGGCCTTTATAATTATTTATGAGAAAATAATTATAATTAATTTCTTAAAATTATAAAAATTTATTTTATAAAAATGATATAATTTTTTATTTCATAATATAAAATTATATTTGGCTAAAATTTTTATATTTTTCTAAAACTATTTATTTTTAGTGAATAGTGAAAATACTGATTTTTTAAAGCTATCATTTTATTTTCATTAAAATGTATCATTTTAATTAGAATTTGATCTCAAATTAACATAAGTATTATATAATTGGATATAATATAATTATTTTTTTTAATCATTATTATACTTGTTTTTTTGTATAAGTTCATTTTGGGCTTAAAACCCCATTTTTTCTAAAAATTTTGTCTTCGTTGTTTTTTATGGATTTTTATTTAAAGTAGTTTTTTAAACTTATAGAAATTGAATCTTAAAAATTATATTTAATATTTGAAATAAGTTGTTCAAAATTTTGTAAATAAGCCCCTTTTAATTTTGAGAATTGTGAATATTAATCATAGTAATTTTTGTAGTCGCGATAAAGGGTAAATCTGGTGATAAGATTTAAAGTAAAATGATAAGGAATAAAAAAGACCATAACAATTACCATAATTTTATTTTATGATTATATAGAATCCATAATTATCTAAAAGTGTAATATATTTCCTTTTTTCCACCTATCCATGATTTTGAGCCTTTATATTATTTTATATAATGAAAAGTAAACAATGTCATTCTCTTTATTTTATTATCTTTAAATTGATTACATAAGGATAAAAATAGGATATTAATTTATCATAAACAGTTATTCAAAATAAAAAGAAAATTTTTCATCATGAAAAAAAAATTAGTAAAGAAATAATTACTTTAAATTTTTATGCAACGCTCACAGATTGCTTTTACAAGTAGTAAAAAAGTAATAAAATATTTTTAAAAACGCTAAAAAATTTATATGAGTTATTTTTTATATTAATTATTTTTATAGATAAAAGTGACATATTATATTGTTCTTGATACATTTGATTAAAATCAATTTTTTATCTTCTTGTTTTAAAAGTCGAATTAAATGAATTGTTGCAAAATTGACATTAATGTAATTTTATAAAAAATAAAATTTTATTAAATGATTTAAAATTCATTAAAAACTTTTCTTTTGACAAGTGAGTGGAATATTAATAATTAAATAAAACATGGTTCATTTATGTGCATTTTTTCCTTTTATAGTAACTATATTAAACCCTTAATAATAAAACCCATTGATATCATAGTAATTTTAAAAATAGGTAATGAAGGCTTAAAAATGATAAGGGTAAAAATGTGATCCAAACTTGTATAAATTTTATTATATGAGATTATTTTTTATCATAACCATATTATATTCTATTATTATCAATTTTTACTTGATTTAATATCAAAATTAGTTTATGTTAATTTAATATTTTAAAAAATTACAAAATTGTCACTCCCCTCTCTTATAAAAGGGTACATATTCTTCTCGTTTACTAACACTTATAAAGAATTTTTTACCATTAAAAATAAAAATATCTTAATTAAATACCTATTCATTTTCAAGAGGACCTATTTATGATATAATATCAACTTTATAGGTCTTAAGGTGTAAAAAAAGAAGCTTGTCCAAAGAAGAGGCACAGTTCTTAACTAAGTGTTTTGTTTTATTTATTCGTACACCTCATAAAAATATTAACCAACCATGATGATATAATAAAAACATTATTTACCATATAAAGATATTTTCTTATATTAATTATATAACCTACACTCATATCCTCTTCCATCAAATGGAAAACAAAACCATTGTTCATGTGTACGACGGACTACCACCTCACGAATCAATAAAATTTATTTTCCATCTTCCCCTCTCGTAGATGTATATGATGATTGATTTAATGAATATATATATATATATATATATTAAATGACTTATTTATCATTCTTGAGTATTAATATGTCACCTATTATATTATATATCCATTCAATAAGAAAAAATATAATGGCGTTCGTACACACGTGTGTACTACAAACTCAATGAAGAGATGTGATTCGCTTTTCATCACCAAATCAAATGTATGATATATAATTTTATTTAATTAAATAATATGGTATTAATTATATTGTGATACTTTTATACGGTGAAAACACTACTAACCTTATATCTTTTGTGATCTTTGAAAAATTAAAATGTTACTCATGCGTACATACGACCTACTGTCTCCATGACCAAAACGTAGTTCATTTTTCATAACCATATGTCATTTTTGGTTTTAAATTTATAATTGATGTATAAAAATGATAATTATTTCATGATTATTGTTCTATATATGGTTGGTTAATTACCCATAGAGAGAGTAAATCCTTTTCAAATATTATTACATGATTTTTAATATAAACATCAATTCATTTCAACCCAAATATCGTGAGGCCTAATGTATTTTGAAGACAAGCTTCATAATAAATCAATGTGAGCCTAAAATAAATATTATTTATTTTATTTTACATAATGATCTCATAAATCCATTTAATATTCTAAAACTACATGGGATAACCTAGTGAATGAACATATAAAATGGGTGAGTTAAAAATTCTAGTTGGGGAACAAATATAACAAGGAAATATAATGTGTGATGAAAAGGTATAACACAATATAATTAGAGAGAAGGATAAATAATAATAAAATGGTAGAATAATATTAGAAACGTAGTATCATAAGTTTATATCAACATAGGAAATGTTGCTGAATCATAAATCATACATAAACTTAAGACAAATCTAAACACTGAGACAACATCACATGGAAGACAAAGTCGTATGATGGATAAGGTTCACTCCCTGATATTATACATGATGTATCATGAGACTAAAAAATTACCCAATGAATTGTAGGGATATATAACTCTAAGACCAACCATCATATTCATTTTATATATATGTATATATGTTCCACATAAGGAAATCAATCATAAGGCATAATCCTAAACATTTCCCATGAAAAGAAATGGGTTGCATAATCTTGTGTCATTTCATAATCAAAGGAAATTTTTTAATGAAGGTGTTTGATATATGAACATAAGGAATCTATTACCCCATGGAATTAAGGTTGAATAATATTTATATACATATTCTATATAAATATACTTAATTTATAAGATTTCAATAACAACAAAGGCTATCATTTTTTATGAAAATGTCTTTAAAATATTTCATGTAATACTTCTGGAAGAAAATACCCTTTTCACATTGAAATCACATCAAAAATATCTATAAATCTCCATAATATTATAAAAAATTTATTTAAAATAAACCATAGAAACTTATAATTAAATTTTTGAATAATTGAGTGGTTGTGATGGTGGGTAATTCCATAAATACATTATAGGTTAAAAGAATTGTTTTCACACTATTGTAAAAAGGTAAAAAAATTCCTCATTAGAAAAATGATAAAAACATTACTGTCAATCCATTTTGTAAAAATTAAAACATGGGTAAAATTATTTATAATAATTTATTTTAATATTGTTAAAAACATTTTTGAAATAATTTTTTGGAAACATATATATGAAAGAAAAAGCCTATTCTACTAAGAAGAGAAATAAAATCATTGTTTTTTAAAACCTTTTCTCAATAATTTTAAGTAAAAAATATAGGAAAATGTAAATATTACTTACAAATTGAATGAGTTTCAATAGGAGAATGAAATTTAATGTTTTTATTAGACAATTTTCAAATAATTTCATACAAATTAAATTTAATAATAAAAAATCTGGATTAAAATAATATAGAATCATAAAACCTTATCACTTTGATAACCTTGAAATCATAACTCCCATGAAATAAATAATTGATTTTGAACATAAAATATCATTATTTATGAATAATTAATGATATAATATTTAAATGGTTTTTATATACACTATTTAAAATAAATTAGATGCATAAAATAACATGTGTCACAAGGAAGGATGCTTTGAGACAAAACCCTTACCTCAACTATAGACTTTATCATGTATATCCTTTATTTCATTCATAATAAACTTATTACAATTATTTATTTTATTAATAAACTTTTATAGTTTAAATACCTTATTATTATACTATTTACTTCATTTATTTTAATTGTGTATCTAAATACTTAATCAGTTGTGTTCACATTGAATGATTTAAGGATGCTCAAATCATAATTTCAAAATAACATCGGTGTTTGACCATGGTCAAAGGTATCACTATTTCATCATATATATAATAATAATAATTAAATAATTATAATTTTTGTGAATAAATTATACAATTAAAAATATCCATGAATAATGGTTAGGAAAAAATAAATTATGTTACAATCATGGAGATGGTAAGTCATACGCACGCATGTGTAACATTTCCATTTGAAAAAAATCATGATGTAAATAAGTTAAGTGTTAGTTTATATTTATAGAATGATTATAATATCATAAATATAATATTATTTATTTAAATACACTTACATATACCATCCATGTGAGGCGGTAGTCCGCCATACACTTGAACGATGATATCATTTTTCAATGGATGGTAAGGTAAGAAGGTATATAATACTGTAATTTTATATAATAATAAATATATCATGAATATAATATATAAACATTAAATATTTAATATTGAAAATAAATTAGAGTTGGTGCTTAAAAACTAATTTTATCAGTTTTGAGGAGGTCGTCTATCATACACATGAGCGGTGGTTTCTTTTCAAATTTGATGGATGTGTCGATAGATTTAGGTTATTCGATTAAAAAAATAATATATTAGGGTATGGGACATACTGATTTTATTTCTTTATCATGATTGCGTAATATTTTAAGGACTTGGAAGAAGAAATAAAACAAAGATGCTCGGTTAAGAATATTACCTCTTCTTTAGATCACTTCTTTAGGATTATACATAAAGTCTTCCTAGATTGGATTTCTGAACAAAACAAGGATTTTTGGATATGGGTATAGAAATAAGTAATGTATTTTTTTTTTTATTTTCTTAAACAACTGGATTTGGAAGTGTGGAAAATTGAAAAGAGGGTGTTCCCATTTATAGTGGAGCGGGAGTGACATTCTCTTAGATACCCAAAACTATTTAATAATGGGAATTTACATTCTAGAAAAGTGCCTCCAAAATTAAAAAATAAAAGAGTGAATGGAATATAAGTATATTAAATACATATAAAACTAAAAATTATAATTTTTTAAATCAATTATTCTACTTAACGATTTATTTTAACCCCCTCAATAAACCAGTTTTACATTAACCATGGTAACACAAAATTTACTATTTTTACAATTTATTTTGGAAAAAAGTATGTTAAAATTATTATATAAAATTAATCTCCATTATTATAGATATGGAATACATTTTAAAAAATTAAATTCATATAAGTTTCATAATTTAATTAAAAACAAAACCCACTGATGGGTCGAAAAAATGGGCTTCCAATAAATGCATTTTTAAGCATAAAATGGTGTGATAATAACTATATGATAAGTAATAATATTTAAATTTATTTAAATTAATATTGATATAACAAATAAATTTTATTTAAATTATTCTTCATTTGGGGTTATTTTAATTAATTAAAATATAGAATCATTATTCTCTTTAAAACAGTTTTTAGAAAAATGTGTTTCAAATTCGAAAAATTATTTTATATTAAAATAAAGTATAAAGATTATTTAAATTAAATTAACTGTATTATATAAAACTAAATAATAATTATCTTAATTTTAAATCAAATTAAATGAATAATGTGACTTTTAAATTATATTATTTATTAAAAATAAATTATAGTTTTTCCAAAAATTTGTATTTTCACTATTTATTGAAAAATCAATATTTTATGATTATACCAAAATTAAACCCTAATTTAATATTGATATGATGATTTAAAAAATATTTTTAATTCATAAAATAATATTTATTAAATTTACAATATTTTATTATAATATTTTCTCACAAAAATAAATAAATATCATTTTTGAAGGAAATCTATTTTTTATAGAATAATATATCTTTATCATAGTTGAGTTCATATTTATATTGAATTTGTAACTAAATTTATATTCATAAGGAACTTTATATATATTTCATAAATCAGTTAATACTATTCATACACACCAATTTAACTACTAGGTTATATCGGTCATGTTTAGATAATAATATTATAATATTATATCATAGTTTGTTTAAACTCAGGGTTGTGTATTGAATACACTATCAAACATATTGTTATTTTAGAATCTCATGGTGTTACATTATACCCACCATAAATAAATTTTTTTCTTATAATTCAAACTCATTTTTAATAATCAATAGTTTGAAATTTGAAATTTCCTTTATGGAAAACCCAAATCATAAAAAGGGTTAACAAAAATTCCTCTTAAAAGACGGAAATATAAATAAAATGGTTATATGGAATAACAAATTACTAGGTTTCAAAGTAGTATTACATTAGTGGGATGTAAAAATATGTACATGGAATAAAATCATAAAATAATTATGAAGAGTGATAGATATTAGTGATCAAAAGAAAGTGAATGATCATGATAATATTAACAATCATAGAATAATAAATCTATGATGAATTAAAGAACCATATATTCATAGAGTATTATGTTAATATGACAACACTTTTGTTTCAAGATCCTCATTCTATATTTGAGGGATTATTTTACAATCAATATATAGGAAAATATAAAATATAATTAACATATTTTGATATTATAAAAACTATTTATATCCTTTCGTTGAGCTTTATTAACTCTCCACTTCACCTCCAACTCCATGGAAGGACTTTCAATTATGATATTTTTATTCCAAAACACCTAAAATTAAATTTTAACAGATTATAAGATCTGTAAAATAGTAAAAACTTATTCCTTTAATCTTATAAAAAAAACTTTTTATCACAATATAAAATAATACTTGAAATGAATATGAATATATTAATCTCCAAATTTCGACAATAAAGTCGAAGGTTTAACATATATCATAAATATCCTTATATCAAAAAATAACCTCAATAAATTCAACATGATGGAAGGATTTAACATCAAAATTTATCTTATACCCTTTAAACTTATATATTAAAAAATAATAGAATTCTTATCAAATGATCCTTTATATAAAATATAAAGGTTATATATATTTAGAACAAATAAAATTTTTCCCAAAATATAATTAATAACCTAAAAATCATAAAAATATAAAATTACATTATCATATAATAAAGTTCCCAAAATCAACTTAATATATATCAACCAATTTTTTTAAGTAAAAACATATTTATACTAACTAGTAAATAATGTATGTTAGTGGTAGCTGTTGTACTCTTATCTCCATTCAGTTTGGGGTTAAATCCATATGACCTTGATTAATTTTATGGGTTGTATCCTGAAATTAAATTTTTTCTTTTTATAGAACAAATTTTTTATAATACCTATAATGTTCCCAAAAATATGAGGAACATCCTCAAAATAAAATTTATCATCAAATCTATTTTTATCCACTAAGTATTATATACATCTTATTTGTTTCCCAAAAAGTCAAATAATATTAATTAATTATAATTACATTAATATTAAGTACATATCAAATATGATCTTTTCCTAAATCTGGTGTTTTCCATAAAAAATATCAGCTTTCCATTAAATAAAATTTCTAGTTCTTTTTTTATATTCAATATATTCTTAAAAATCCTTGAAGAAAACCCATTATATAATGATTCTTCAAATTTTCATGATACTTATAAACTTAATACCATTAATATAAAAGAATATTAAAATATTATTATCAAATTTCAAAACCCAAACATTTCAATCATTTATTTTTAATTATTTTCATTACATAGACACCTAGGAATTAATCTATAGATTAGGTAATTGAATTAGATAATTAATGAGTTCCCCATGTATATGACATTGAACTGTATGTGGTTCCTTAGTTTAAACATTATTTTGCAACATATTTTTATTCAGACTCTTAATTTTACTTCAGAAATTAGCCATATTGTTCCCTCCTTTATCAAACATAATAAATCTTCCAGTTCCTTTAAGTATTTTTTTAGTTCCTCTTCCCACATTTCTTACATGTAGAAAATTAAATCTTTTTTATTTTTCATCTTTAATAGTTTAACGTCCATGATACCCTATATATATCTTCTTTATGTGTTTGGAAATTCAACTATGTTCCAGTTGTTAATCGTAATTTGTGATAGATCATTTTTTCATGATCAAAAAATGTTTAACCACCATTAACATTAGTTTATTAATTTCCTTAATAAATCCATTACATTTCCCATGAAAATATTTGTAAGAATTATTTCACCTATTTCACACCATTAACTAAAAAAAGAAAACAATATAGGAATACAATAACTTATAAATGTAAAAAATGTAAAATTTCAAACTTGGGAGGAATAACATATAAATGATAAGTGTATCCTGAATTATGAGTATCTATGTTTTAATATAGGTTATCCATGGTAATGTTTCTATTTAGGTTTTTTAACTAGAAAATTTGTTCAAGTACTTAAGAATTGTTTATAAAGATTTTTTAAATTTCTAATGCATATCCCTAAGAAGTTTGAAACTAGTTGTACAGAAAGACCCATTATTGTGCATCGGGTGATGATCAAATCTAGCTCAATGTTCCATTTTTAGAGTTATTACCCCTAGTTATAACTATTATAGATCCTTATCCACTTGTATTATCGAGATATAGATGTAATTTCTCTGAACCCACTTGTTCTATACTTCACAAAAATCATAGTATATTTTTTTATATACATAATCTAATCCTTATTCTTATCCTTAGACTTATCCTCAGAATTCTTGCTAATGTTTTTTTTATCCTAGTTTTAATGTGATAACTAAAAAATTTCTCTGATTCCAACAATAGACACCAAAGTAATTTTCACAAAATATTACATGATTTTTTACATAAAAATACATTAATTAAAACCCAATGATCATGATGCCTTGTGTCTTTGTAAGACTAGGTTCATAATATATCAAAGTGCGACTAAAATTAATTTTCTTTCTTTTATTCTATATAGTGAGATCTCAAATACTTTTGGGATCCTAAAACTATGTCGGATAACCTTGTGAATTAATAAAAAATGGGTGGTCTAAAAAATCCTTGTAAGTGAATAAATATAACAAGGAAACATAATATGCGAGCCAAAGGTATAACATGATATCAAATAAGAGAAGGATAAAGAGTAATCACATTGGAGAATAATCTAAAGAAAATTATATCATAAGATCATAGTTGTGTATGAAATATGGAAGAAACATAAAATAATATATAAACATAAGTAAATTATAAACTCAAAGGCAACATCCCTTGGTGAACAGAGTCTCATAATAGATTAGGATCAGCCCACAATCCCATACAAAATTTCTCATGAGACTAAAACATCACCCAATAAATTATATAGGTATATATTATGGACCAATATGTTTCATATATTTTAATGTAAATTTATTTGTGATTGATGTTATTAAATCAATCATAATGCATAAACATAATAAGTACCCATAGAATGAAAGGGTTTTAATAATGTTTTCTCATATCATAATGAAATTAAATTTATTAATGAATGAATTTGATATATGAACATAAGGAATGTATTACCACATAATAGTAAGGTAGAATATGCTCGGTAAATATGCTAGAGGAAAATATACATAATTCTTAAGAGATCCATAACATCAGTGGTTTTTTTCATTGATGAAAATGTCTTTAAACTATTACATGGAATATTTATTAATGAAAATACAACTTTCTATTTAAAATCACTTCTTCAATAAAAAAATGAGAAAAACATTATCAATGAAATTTAATTTAAAAAAAATGTAAAATTATAATGTAAGACTAAAATAATTGAGTGGTAATGCTGATAGGTAATTCTATATATTTTTATAATTTAAAAAAATCACACTGTTGTAAAAAGGTTACCAAGAAACTCATTTGGAAAATTAAAAGAAGTTTACATTCAAATGATTTTGTAAAAATTCAAAAATGGGTATAAATTTATTTAGTAATTAATTTGAAGAATTTGGAAAACATTTTCTAAAAAATTTTTAGATAACATGGATATAGAAAAAAATGATTTTTATTCTAAAATATAAATGAAGTCATCTTTTCTTAAAAAGATTTCTCAATAGTTCTTACTAAAAAAGGAGGAAAATGGTATTATTAATTAAAAATTTCACGAATATACATATTATGGGAAAATTGAAGTGTTTTGTTATAAAATGATAAAATAATTACCCACAATGTAAATTCAAGCATAAATAATCTCAATTAAAATGAGATTCAAACGTAAACCCTTACCACTTTAGTAACTAATGAATCATAACTCCCATAAATCAAATAAATGAATTATAACATAAAATATCGTGAAATATAATGGATTAATGATATAATATGTAAATGGTAGTATGTAAACCATTTAAATGAAAATAGGTTCATAAAAGAACATGTGTCTAAAATAAGGATGTTTTGAGAAGAAACTCTTAACTTGTTTCCAAACTTTGTCATGTATTTCCTTTATATCCTGTATAAAAAAAATTATATCAATGAATTTTTTCATAATAAAATTTTTCATTTTTAATCCATTATATTTAACCTATTTACTTTATTTATTTTAATTACATATTTATGTACTTAATCAGTTATGACCACATTGAGTGTTATCGAGACGCTCAATTCAAAATTTTGAAACAAAATCAGGGTCTTGAACATGGTAAAAGGGTTCATTATTCCATTATATACTCAATAAAAATCATGAAATAATTATCATTTTTATATTTGAATAATATTTTTTAAAATAACCCTTAATTATGTTTATAAAAAATGTATTATGTTAAAATCGTGGAGACGGTAGGTTGTATGTACGCATGTGTAACATTTCCATTTTTTAATAATCATTATAGAAAGAAGTTAAGTATTCTTTCATATTAAATAATGATAATAATATCATAAATATCACATTATTTTATTAATACACTTAGATAAACCTTTTATTTATTACAGTTATAAAAAAATGAATTACATTGCTTTGAGAGTAAATAGTCTGTCGTATACAAGAATGATGTTATAATTTTTCAATGCATGATAAGGTAGAAAAGTATATGATATGGTAATTTTAAATAACGATTAATATTTCATGAAAATCATATATAAAAATTAAATAAATTATCTTCAATAGATATGTGAGGTGATGATGGAAAATGGATTACATCAGTTCACGATGTTGTAGTCCACTGTAGAAACGCATGATGGTTTTGTACCCCATTTGATGAAAGTGGATATGGATTTAGTTTATGAAGTTAAATTAATATAATTTTAATATATTATATATACAAATGTTATTATATTATCACGAATGATTAATATTTGTAGGATATGGAAGTATAAATAATACAATGACGCTCGATTAAGAACATTACCTCTTTTCTATACCACCTTTTTAGGATTATACCTAAGGTCTTCCTAGAATGATCATATGATATAACCAAGAATTATATGATGTTTTTAGATAATTATGAAGATATTTGGGAAGGTATTTTATGAACTAATGAATTTTTTATGCGTGTAAAAGAGAGAAGATAGGGATCCCTTTTATAAGGGGGAGGTTTGAAATTCATGTAAATAAGAAAAACTATTAAAAATGGGAAGTGAATCTCAAGAAAATTGTCTAAATGATTGAAAAATAAATGAGTGGATGAGAGATAAGTCTGATAAAAACCTCTAACATTCAAAATAAACATTTTTTAAACATGTTACTCTATTTAACTATTTATTTTAACCCCCTGCTAAATCAGTTTCATATTTACCACCATAACATATTTTTTAATGTTTTTACTCATAATTATGTCAAAAAATTATGTTTAACATATTATATAATATTAATTATTATGATTATAAATATCGAATCCAATTTATAAAATTCAATTCACAGAAGTGAATACTTTAATTTTAAAGTAAACCCATAGACTTGTTAGAAAATGGGCTTTCTAGAAATACATATTTCGAGAATAAGAAGATATTTTAATGAATATATGAAAATTAATTATATTTAATTTATTTTAAATTAATATTTATAAATATATAATATAAAAATTTCATGTTACTCATTCCTCATTTATGGTTATTTTAATTAGTTAAAATGGAGAAACTTTGGGCACATAAAACAGCTTTCAGACAAATGGGTTTTAAAGTATAAAAATAAAATTATTTTAAAATACTGTATAATGATGACTTAAATTTAATTAATTGGATTATATATAAATAAATAATACTTATTTTAAATATAAATAAAATAATAATAATAATGAAACTTTTAAATTACTTAATTATCAAAAATAAGTGACAAATTTACTAATAATCAGTATTTTCCACTATTCAGTAAGAAATAAATATTTTCTAAAAAATACTAAAACTAACTCTAAGTTAATATAAATATTAAGATCCAAAAATGTTCTTTATTTTATAAAATAAAATTTCTAAAAGTAATAAAAATTAATTATAATATTTTCACACACAAAAAACATTTTTAAAGGTGACATATTTTTTTGTAGAATAAAATATATTTATTAAAATTGAGTGATTATTTTTTAATAAATTATAATTAAATTTATATTGAGTTTGACCTTTATATATATATATTTCAAAAATAATTTATCACTATTTGTACATGCCAATTTAACATCTAGGTTATATCAGTCACCTTTAAATATTAATATTATAATATTATATTGTGGTTCATTTAAACTCAAGGTTTCATGTTGAATAAAATATCAATAATAGTGTTATTTTAATTTCTTCGTGTGTTACAACCCTTTTTTCCATGGTCAATATACTAATTGTTTTTTGAAATTAGGAACATAATTTTTTCAAAACACCCAACATGAGCTTTACTAATTAAGTAATTCAATATTTCATTATAATAAATCAAAAAATGAGTTAATAATAAAGTAATAAACCTTGAAAATATTCTTAAATAAGATAATAGTTGATATAAGTATGTTATACTAGAGTTAAAGGATATACCTATAAATTTTGGTCTCAAGGTAAATGATTTCAACTCAATTTATTTTTATTGGGTCGTATTTTATTGTTATGAAGCTAATTTACTTAATAATATGTATATGAAACCATTTTACATGTTACTTCATGAATCATTCATACTTCATGGTATTTTAATTTTTAATTCAAATTACATCATTCGTGTGTATTTTACTTGAAAGTTAACACGTGGAAGAATTTCTTAATTTAATTTAATTTCATTGGGTTGTAGCACAAATTCATTTATTTTATTATTCCAATATTATGTGTGAAATGAATTTTTTTTATTTTTTTTATTGCCACTTTTATTGTGTGGATTTACATTTTTTACACATATTCCATTTTTTGAATAATTCTTAATTCAATGATATGACCATTATAAGGGTTATTCATCTCAAATTCACTTTCCTTGGGATATACATTTATGATATAGATATGTAAATCCCTTTTGAAATGTTATATCATGAATCTCTTTATGTTCATGATATTTAACATTTCATTTTATGTTATTTTTAATGTGGTTTATTATTTAATAGTTATCAAAGCGGAAAATGCTTTATGTTACAATCTCATTTATTTCTGAGATTGTTTATGTTGAAGGTTCTTCTAGATGAAATAGTATGATATTATTTTTTTAAACCACAAATATTTTTTTACATCAAGTTATAAATATATTGTACATTTTTACTTCTAGTTATTCTCTTATTAATTAAATAATAATCAATAATGTTATTTTTAATTATACTAATATTGTATCTTCATTTAGATCAGGAATCATCCCCTTTCATATCCATGTTTTATAAAATGTTTTCAAAAAATTTATTTTCTGAAAAAAAATTGATTTTATATATCTATTTTAAATTTTCTTTCACATTCTTTTAAATGGTTTTAAAAATTAAATTTATTAACATTTTCTAAATGGGTCACTTTAGACTTAATTTCGAAAATATTTGAAAAAAATATTAATTTTTATCATTTACAAGATGAATAAATTTTACCACCATAATGACCATTATATTTTTAAAATTTTCATTTTTAATTTTCTAATTTTATTTTCAATGAAAAATATTTTCCCAATATTTTATGAAATTGTAGTTTTTAAAGTTTATTTTCAATGGTAAAAGAGTATTTTATCATGAATTTTTTTATCATCCTTTAAAAGAATTCCAATTTCTTAATACAGAAAACCCTTGATGCAACATATTCTCCATAAGGGATATTTTATAATGATACCATTATCATTATTTATCTAGATATATTATGATTATTTCAATGATATTTTCATGGAAGCCATTTTTTCCATGTGTTAATCATTTTATAAAATGAATAATGGATATTTAAATGTCTTTTATAATGAGATGAAATATCAATATACATAGTTCATGTTATATTTCATGAAAAGTGTTTATGATGATGATTGGTTCCATTATAGTCTAATGATAGTTGGTTACTTTAATAACCAAGGATGGGTTGTTCAGTTATAAACCAAGGATCAGTGGGTCCGTGATAATCCTCCAATTCATTGCATATGGAAGTTGACAGTATTAGTTATTCCATTTGTAAGAGTGATTATAAGAGTGATATAGAAATAATTACTCAATTTTCATACATGTTTTACCTTTAATGGCAATATTTTTTTACAAAAATAATAATTTTTTTAAGGTATAATAATGAGTTTATGTTTAGAGAAAATGTTTTCTACTTCTAATGGGTGAAAATATATGGGTTTTTAATGAATCCTTTGATCATGATTGCTATTACATGGATAATTATTTTTTATTTTAATGAATCATAGTTTTTTTAAAGCTTTACTCCATTATTCAAAATTTATGATCCATGTATTTATGGGTATGAATTAACTTTTATTATCCTCATGCACTATGTTTATGAAATTATACCCTTGTGCTCATCTTAATCCCCCAGATGACATTCAATTGTTAGTGCTTATGTTTACCTTTATTGAGCATTTGATCTCACCCTACATATGTTTGGTTTTCCTTATGTTATGAATAATGATGATAAATTATTTGATACAATAGTGGGTTCAACTTTTATGAACTTTTTGGTGTATATTGACGTCATAATATGAATATGAAAAAGTAGTGTCTAGAGGGAAAAATAATCTCTTGAGGTCTTGAGTATTGCTTATGTAAGAGTATGTCCTAATTCTATAAAATTTTAAAACTAAAAGTTCCATGGGTATGTAAGTGATCCAAGATTTAGATGTTGTAATGTATTTATAGAAAAAATTATTTCACATTTAACTTTATCAAAGTTATAAATGCAATGTTTATATTTTAAGCACTAGATCCAAGAGTGTGAGTTTTGATTTATTACACTATGAACTTATAATGATTCCCTTTAAACTTATTAATTATCTTTATATCTTCATGGATCTAATAAATAGAGTCTTTATATACAAACTTGATCAATCTATGGTTTTATTTATTGAAAATATTATTATAAATTCAAATAGTAAGTAAGATAATGAGTGTACGATCCCATGTTTTTCTACGTATGTACCTCTCTGAGTTGTATTAAACCTCATTTTTTGGGTTTTCCTTATCTTTAATCCTTATTGGTTGAGTATCATTCCGATATGGAGAGCATTGTTAGGGAAAATGACTTAATGTTCAGTGAAATATGTTTTTTTAATTAATGGAGTCTAGGTATAAACATGTTAGATTATTTCATGAGGTATTTTTAGAAGTTTGGAATGTTTTAGAGGTGGTTTGGATTCTGTTATATATGTTGGGTTTAAAATATATCTAAAATGAATTTACATGGCATGTAAATGGGTAAGATGATGTTTAATTGCTTCCAGGCAGATGTTGGGAAGTAAATTTTGGTCGTGCACTAATTCATGGAATGAACTGATTATATACCATGAATCAACATTATATGAAATATAATGTATAAGAAGGTTTAAAATCACACGAGGAAAACCAATTTTCGATGTACACTTAAATTGATAATTACACATCGGGTAATATATTTATATTCCATTTAAATCTCGGGGTCAATTATTATAACCCTACCATATACTTATAATTTTCATTCTTCATCATGTGAAACTCTCCCCTATCGGACCTACGACAATTTCCAAACAATTTTAGATCTTCTTTTTCACTTCTAGATGTCTTGATTAGGCATCTAATCTCTGGTGGGTTTTTTCCTAGGTTTACTCTCTTTTCTATTTCTCTATGTTTTTTCAGTGTAAATATTTTTACCATGGTTCGTTTGAGATTTGATATTGATATGGTATGACCTAGGTTCCTTCTTCTGATCTTCCCTACCTTCGTTCTTATTGGAGATTTCGGTTGGAAGCATTTCTTAATCACCGGAAAAAGGTAGGTGGTCTAAATCCTAACCCTATGGTATGTTTAATTCCTTAAGTATGTGTAATAATTTGATTGTGCTAACATTACATGAGATTTAAATATTTTAATTATGAATGATGATAAATCTAGTGACATATTTCTCCTTGGATACCTTTAGATTCAATTGCTTTATGACCTAGCTTGTGGATACCCGTTGGGTGAGCAAACCATTGATTAATAATGAATTGGATAATGGTTTAATGTTTGTTTAGCATGAAACTGGATTCTAAGTTACTTATTGATATATAATCTCTTATGTATTATATTACGGGCTATTGATATCATGGCTGATAAATTTATATACAATGGAAAGTGTAATTGGATGAAAATGGTAATTTTCATAATTAACCATTAAGGCTTATGATGTGATATTGTGATACCTTTGATTTTATAAACCGTTGTGTTTAATGATAAAATTATTATATATAAGGAACTCTTCAGTGATTCTAAAATGATTATATATAAGGATTTTCCTATAGGCTAAAATGATTATGCTGCTAGGTTTGCCCTGCGAGACATGCTGAAATGATTATATAGTGGTCCTTCCCTACGGAGGCATTCTAAAATTCTTATATTGTGGAATTGGTCCAGTGATATATATTTTAATGATTATATAGTGTGATTGGCTTAGTTTGATGCTGAAATTTCTACATATAGGGATTTTTCCTAAGGTTAAAATGATTACACATAGGGATTTTCCCAGTTATGTGATTATTTCATTGTTTATGGATATGGTTGGAATGGTTGGGTTATATGGTTAAAGACATTCCAGCATGGTGTTTAAGAAAGGTGATTTATTTTTTTGTGAAAATTAATTAGTTAAAACATATTTTTATCACTTTACTACATGAACTTATTATTAAACTAGTTTTGTTTAGACACAGTGGTGTCAACCTAGTGGGTTTTACTCACACTATATTGGGGACACCGTATGTTACCTGAGTGGATTACATGGAAGTAGGTCTGGAAGAGGTAAAGGGAACTTGTTGCTGATTGTTTCTTTCTAAATGGGATAGATATTGGAAATGATACCAACATAGGGTTAGAGATCGAGGTATTTTGAGTTTATTATTTCATTTGATTCTTTTATTTTTATTTTTATTTAGTTTTAATTTTTTATATATTCATCTTTTAATTACATGATACTTTATTACTAGTTTATTTTCTCATTGTTTTACTACCTTGTTTTTTATTTCATTATTTCCAGAATTTTTTATTACTATGATGTTTATTATTATTGATTATTCGTTTGTGTTGTTAATACATATTAGGTGGTATAGTCTCCAAACTATATTCATCACCCCCTAAAATTCGGTGGTCTCTAACATATGGGGATCCATGATTGAGGTCCTATAACTAAAATGATTCTTTCCATATGAGAGAGTACTAGATTAGGTTATGTTACAAAGTGGTACCAGAGGAGGGTTTTATTTTCAATATATTTAATATTTTGTAAAGATAGACATGATACTTGGATCTTTAAGGACTTGGTAATGAACTTATACATGAGAGTAAATAACCCATGTATGAGGGAAAATATAAGTGCCTATGGATGTCATTTCTATTTATGATGTTCTCTTGTTATGGTCAATTAAATTTCACCCTCAGTGATTCATATTTCATGTGATATTATTATTTTTAGAAATTTACACTCATGGCCCCGTATGGTGTGCAATGAGTATGCATGAATCAAGATATTAACATATAGATATGTGTTAGTCTGGATTATTCATGATAAAGACATATTTATTTCATGTGATATGTTTTCCTTAATGAACTGAAATATTAGATAGTTTTTATATATGATAAAACGAATGAAAATGTATTATTCTATGATAATACTCTTATAATTCATGTTTAGAGGGCCTAGGATTCATTGGTTCTTTATTTTTTCCACCTACTGAGGTTTACCTTGTTTCTATCCAGTGTTTTAAGAAGAATGTTAATCTTTTATGGAAAATGAATCCTTGTCATCTTTGAGTTGAGATTCAAGATATTGGAAATCATCATGATCCTAACGTAGATGAGTCATATATTCATGTATATCATAAGTATTATATGGATATTAATCAGTATGATAGCTTTATGAGGGTCATGTGATCTATAAAAAGAGATATTTTCACATCGTTTATTCAATTTATGAAATGTATAGGGAGTTTTTACTATAGTTTAATCCAATTTTTACTAGGGAGGGAGGCCCTTAGGCAATTGAGTTCTGGATTCAGTTAATCCAGATGAATTTCAAGAACCTAGAGACACCATAAAATAAGAGGTTAATATTTGTTACATATATGATTCATGGTCCTTCTATGAATTTTTGGGATTTTCTAGATAAATATGGTTAGTAAGAGGAGATGAATTGGAAGGAATCTAAGGTGAAGTTCCTGATCCACTTCTATCCAGAGAACTTGAGGGATGATAATGTTGTCAAGTTCATGCATCTGTCATAAGATGTCATGTTAGTCATGGATAAAGTTGAAAGTTTCAATGAATATAATACTTTGTGCCATCTTTAGATACTGATGAGATCTACCCAGTGAGGAATTATTATAATGGGATTTACTATGAGATAAGTTCATAGTTGAATGTCTTTAACTTTAGTATCTTTTCATATGTTATGAATTAGGAAATAGTTATAGAAGGAAATCTGAGATAGGCCCCATGTAGCATTAATCTATTTTATTAAGGGAAACTAGAAAATTTTATTATGGTAGAAAGAAGTGCCTCTGTGAAAGTTATTTCCAAGGAAACAGTGGTAATAGTAGTTATATAAGTGGGTAACTATCTTATGATAATGTATCATTTCATTCCTAGTAGTGTGTCAATTTGGGACACAAGAAGCCTTAATATCTATACCCCATTTTTAATTCCATGTTTGAGGTAGGTTGGGTCATATCTATAAGATTTTTAGTGGATTCATATAGAATAGAAGTGGAAGGGTGTAAGACCAGTACCAGAGTATGGGAAGGGCTCAAATACCCCTCAGTACAAAGGTAGATGGAGTTTCATATGAAGTTCAGGTCGAGCAGGGGATATGGTACCCCAGTACTGGAATGATAGTACCATATAGAAGGAATATCTCAAGGTAGTCAGAATTAAGAATAGGGTAGAGGGTATATTCATGTGCGCTTTGTAGAATACTCTGGATATTATGGATATAGGACCTTATAACATCAATGTTAGAATTCTTGTGTCACCTACCTTTTTATTTTTTTATACTAGAGTGACACATTAATTTTTATCTTATATTTTTTTAAAATGATTTCGGATTGGTTGTGGAATTATTGGATGGTGTTTTGACCATAGACACACTGTTGGGAATGTTTTCAGAGGATATCAAACATTAAAAGTTGTGTTCTCTAAATATCGATAGTTAAAATTTCTCATGGGAACCATATATTTTTTAAATGATAGATTTGAAAATAATTCTTACTATGGATTGGTTATTTCTGTACCATGTTCATTTCAACTATTACAAAAGGATAGTTACATTTATATCTTTAGAAGGAAGTAACTATTTTGACTAGAGAGAGAGGTATCTTCATGCTAGTTGTGAAGGGCCAATTCAGGGCAGATTGGATTGTCTCATAGCTTGAATTGATGGTCTTTTTCTGAATGGTGTCGTGATATTTATTTATTATTTTATTATAGTGGTAAAAAAATTTCATAATGTTTTTTCAAACGAGTTTTATAGATTTCAACACAATAATGAGATCAACTTTATGATAGAGTTAGTGTTGGGAGCAGAGTCAGTTTCTATTATTCCTCAGATAATGGTACGAACAGAGCTTTGAGAGATAAAATTCTTGTTGGAATACCGGGAAGATAAATGTTTCATATGACCCAGTTTATCTCTATGGGGTTCTCAGATTGTTTTCTACAAGAAGGATGATGGTAATTTTGAGTTATATGTGGATTATCATAGATTGAATGAGATTATGTTAAAGAACCAGTATCCCATTATTTGCATCGATGGTCTCTTCAATCAGCTGAGAGGTGATAAGATATTATCTAATATTGATTTGAGTTCAAGATACCACCGGTTGATGATAAGACCATTAGATATACCTTGGACTAATTTTTGGAGCTGGTATGGATTGTATGAGTTAGTAGTGATACAGTTTGGATTGATGAATAGAAATGGTATTCATGGAATCAATTAATTGGATATTTCATCTTTTTCTGGATCAGTTTATTGTGGTTTTTATTGATCACATCTTAGTGCACTCCCAATCAGCATATGATCATTCCCAACATCTTAATATAATCTGGAGTATATTTTGAGAGCATCAACATTACACCAACATAACCTAATATAGTTTCTAGATTGATAGAGTGCACTTCATTGGACATTTCATCTCATAGTTAAGAGTGTCGATGAAACCATAGAAGGATAAAGTTGTGGTATCTTGGGAGAAACCTTAAAATGTCTTCAAAATTCATATATTTATGGGTTTAGAAGGATATTATCATTTATTTATCCAGAAATTCTCAATTTTTAATGAACTGATGTTAGGGTTAACCAAGAAAGTAGTGAATCTTATTTGGTCAGATTATTGTGAGAGATATTTTTAGGAGATAAAAGTTAGTCTGACCTCAACACCAATCCTCACTTTACCTATTATGGGTAAATATTATTCCATGAATTGTGATTCATCCAGGGCTAGACTAAGAGGAGCTTTGATGTATGAGGATTGAGCGGTTACTTATGGCTCTAGACACTTGAGACTGCATTTTTGGAGTTACCCTACTCATGATCTAGAGTTAGTTTTGGTGGTTCAATTCCCATGATTCTAGAGAAATTATCTTATGGGTGAGTGTTTTTTGTTATAAATGTATAACAAAATACTCAAGTGTATATAATTTATCTATGAGACATGAACCATTGACAGAGGAGGGGCGATGAGTATATACAGTATTTAGAATTGGATATGGCTTATAAACTAGGAAAGGTAATCATAATTTCCAATTATTTGATCCAAAGGACACATATATAGGTGGTACGTGAGTCTTACAATAAGTGGTGGAGGATGGCTCTCATTACAGACATGCATTTAGATAATCAAGAGTTTCAAGGTTGAGTAGCTCTGACTTCAAAATATATCATAATTGTGCTTCTTGATTGAATCATGGTAGATAAGTTATCTTATCTAGAAACCATAGTTCTGATAGATAGTTTATATAGTGGGGAGCCACTAATGGGATGCTATCATGGAATCAATATTTCTCTTCTTTTATATAGTTGATTATGGGTTCATATAGGTTGTCCTAAGAAGTTGATGAGATATTTCCATGATTCTTAATGGTTGGTACATCCTGGTTTGAAAAATAATGTATCGTGATCTTTGCAGATAGTACTGGAGGTCAAGAATTAAGATGCCGTTATCGAGATTTGTGGTGAGATATTTCACCTATCAGTATGTGAAATCCTAGAATCATATTCCTATAGTGTTGTTTCATCTCTTCCCATTATTTAGTGCATGTGGTATGATTTCACTATGAATGTTTTGATAGGATTACCCAGAAAACCCCATATGAATGATTCATTATGGGAGATCATGGATCGACAAACAATAGTATCCCACTTCTTTCCTATTAGGGAGACCATCACTATTTCTAAACTATGGAGTCTCATTGTGTGTGATATATTTCAGTTAAATTTTTTTTCAAGGAGTATTGGTTCGGGTTGAAATCATCATTTCATGTTGCGGTTTTGGTAGGGCCTTTATAAGGCTCTAGGATTACAGGTAATTTTGATCATAACCAATCATCCATAGAAAAAATTCAATCTAAACAGACTAATCAAATTTTGGAGAATTTTTTATGAGATTATGTTTTAGATTTTGGTGGTTCTTGAGAGTATAATATGGAACTCATGGAGTTTTCATATAATTACATCTTCCTGGATATGGTCTAAATGAAACCTTTTGAGACAATGTACGGTAGGAAATTTCATTCACCTATTTTTTTGTTGGAAGTAGATGAGTTAGCACTTATTGGAACATTTTATTTTCAAGAGAAATCTATGTATGTTCTATTGATCAGGAGGTGTTTAGTGACTATACATAGTAGGAAGAAATCTTACATTGACCATCGAAGATGGCCTCTATAGTTTGAAGTTGGTTTCCATATTTTCCTTTGAGTGTCATCTAGGTCCATGAAACATTGTAACAAGAAACAGGGAAAGGTATAGATGAGGTTGATCTATATGTTTGAGATAGTAGGAAAGATCGGTCTACGGGCATACCAATTATCCCTTCCACAACACTATAGTTCCTTGCACAACATGATTCACATGTTGATGCTTCAGAGATATTATCCTTACCCTTATCACATGGTAAACATTGAGTATATATATATTTTTTTAGATTCTTACTTTTAAGATAATCAAATAAATATTGTGGACTCTAGTCATAAATATCTATGGGGTAGGACAATACCATTAGTTTGAGTGATGGGGAAGAATGGATATGTTAAGTAGGATACTTGGAAGAGGGAGTCTGATATATGAGAACATTGGGAATACTTGTTCACTTAAACCCCATAGTGATTCTTGGAAAATATTCAGGATGAGCTATTATATGATTCAGAGGTTATAAGAAATTGTCTTTTTCTAGGTATTTCCCTATTTTAGTTTTCGTTAAACCACTTTTTTGGGTTCTCCATGTCTTTAAAACTTTTTGGTTGAGTCTCGTTTGAAGACAAAGAGTCCTATTGTGGAAACTAGTCTAATGTTTTGGGAAATATTTTTTTTAATTAATAGAGTCTAGGTATAAATTTATTTGATTAGTTTATAAGGGGTTTCTTTAAGACTGTATTGTTTCAGAGATGGTTCAACCACTATTGCATAATTTGAGGAGAAAATATGTCTGCAAGGAATTTACAAATTGTGTTAAAGGGTTACGTGATGTATAATTACTATCTAGAATATCTAGTAAAGTGAATTTATGATGTGTTCTGGGTCATGGGGTAAAATTATTATACTTTATGAATCAAAATTACACGACATGTAATGCTCAAGAAGGGTTAAAATCACCAAAGGTGACATGATTTTCATTGTACACTTAAACTGAAAATTACACATCATGTAATAAATTTACATGCCATTTGTGCACTTATAATTTTCATTTTTCATTATGAAAATCCCCCTTCATGAACATAAGGTTATTTCAAAGTGATTTGGGAGTCTTCTCTTCTATTTTGTATTTCGTGATCATGTATTCAATTCTAGGCGAGTTGTTTTACTTAGGTTTTACACTCTTCTCTATTCTTACCATTATTATGGTTGAAACATTTTATTCATTATTATTTTTAGTTTTGATCATGATTCAGTATGCTCTCGGCTTCTTTTTGTGATCTTCCTCACATCTGTTCTTGTTGGTAATTATGGTCATAAGCGTTGCATAATCGTTGGATAAAGGTAAGTTGTATAAATCTTAACCCTATGGTCTGTTTAATTTCTTGAGTATGTGAAATAATTTTATTGTGATAGTGTAACATGAACATTAATTAATTTAATGATTAATGATGATAACCTTATAGATTTTTCCTTAAATCCATTTGGATTCAATGGCTTCACAACATAACTTTTCGTTACCCATTGGGTGAGAGAACCCTTGATAAATAGTTAATTGGAAAATGGTTTAATGTATGTCTAGAATGACATGTGATTGAAAGTTATTTCTTCATGTAAAATCAATTTGGTGATATATTATGGTGCATTCATATAAATATTGATGAATTAATATATAAATTAATGTTTAATTGGAATATAAATGGTAAATTGCATAATTAACCATTAAGGCTTATGATGGGGTATTGTGATATCCTTACTATAATGACTTTTTGTGTTTGACTTTGAAGTGTTTTTATATTGGAATATACCTAATGATGTTGAAATTATTATATATAAGGATTTTCTCAACTTCTGAAATTATTATATAGTGGGCTTGGCCTAGTGAAACATTCTGAACTGATTATATAGCGGTCTGGCCCAAAAATTCTTATATATTAGGATTGTCCAAATGATATATGTTAAAATTATTATATAGTTGGATGGGCCTAGTTTGATACAAAAACACTGATATATATGGTTTTTTAGAGGCTTAAACACTTATAAAGATGGATTTTCCTAGTTATGTGGTTACTCTATGGATTATGGATACGGTTAGGATGGCTGTGCTACATGCTCGGAGAGAACACAGTAAATTTTTGAAGCAAGTTGATTTATATATCATGTTACTTGATTAATTAATACACATATTTTTTTCATTATTGCATGAACTCATTACTATACTAGTTTTTTAGACACAGTGGTGTTAGCCTACTGACTATTACTCAGACCCTTTTTAGGCCACCGTATGGTACCCAGGAAGATTAAATGGATGTAGGTTTGGAAAAGGTAAAGGGACCTTATTTTTAATTATTTCTTGATAGGTGTGATCAATATTGGAGATGAGATAGACATGGGGTTTCAGAACGGGGTATTTTGAGATTATTGTGTCAATTGATTCTTTTATTTTTATTATTTTCAGTTTTAAATTTAGATTCCTTCAACATATCATTACATTATTCTTTATTATTAGTTTTTTGGATCCTCTTTTTACTTCCTAGTTGTATGTTTCAAAATTTTTTCTATTTTCTATTGATATGATATTTATTGTTATTCATTATTCTTCTATGTTCTATATTTTAATAGAGGGTATAATCTCCCTGATATATTCAGCATAGCCCCACTGCTAGTCGGTAGCCTTTGGCTTACGGGGAGGCGTGCTTGATGTCCTATAACCAACTCGATAATGCTATATAAAAGAGTGTTGGGTTAGGGTATGTTATAATGAATATCATTACCGAATTTTGTTCAAGACCATAGGAAGTAAGAAATTGTATAGAAAATTTATCAAGTGTGAATACTGTCTATATAAAGTATCATTCATGGGTAATGTAATTATAATAAAGGGCATGTATATTAAACTATAAATTATGGACTTTATCGAGAAATGACCAAGATCTACCCCTGAAACCAATATCCATAGTTCTCTTAGGATTATAGGATATTAATGAAATATTGTGATAAATTTATCGTGGATATTAAAACCACAAATCTAGTTAACATAGAATGGGATTAAAGTTCCTTTAGATTGAGGTATGTTAGGGATGTTTTATGAAACTAAATAAGAAGTTGGTCACCACTCCTATACGTCCATTACCCAATAATAGGGAATGGTTTTTAATATATAGTGATATTAAAAAAATGGTTTTGGATGCATCTGAATGAAGAATGATAATGACATTTCCTATACTTCACTCTAATTAATGACCCAGGAAAAAAATTAACCAATGCTCGATTTAGAGTTGGCAATAGTGATCTTTGCATTAAGAATTTGGTGAAATTATATCTATGGAAAAAAGTATAATATATGTACTGATCATAATAGCCTAAAATATATATTTAAATAGAAGTAATTGAATATGTTCCAATATAGTTTGTTGGAATTGATAAAATATTGTGACTTCTTAATACATTTCCACTAGAGGAAGGTAAATAATCTGGGAGATTATTTGAGAAAAAAAAGACCATGTTACTCTATCTATGAAGAGGATTTAAAAGGTATTAATACTCATGGATGCATAGATCATAATGGGAGTAAATAAATCTTATCTTTCGCAACTGACTAATTATCCTTAAATCCATATGCTAATCAAGGAAGCCAAGAAAGACAATGTAGGGTTATAAAAAGGTAGTGAATATTAAATAGTTCAACATTTATAAAGATATATTTTTATGTTTTGGAACCCAAATACATGCCCTATAAAAACAATAATTTAATAAGGAACTTTTGGATAATGCATATATACAATCCTTTTCTATTCATCATGGAAGTACGAAGACATATAGAGATCTAAAACAAATCTTATGGTGGGATAATGTGAAGAGAGAAATTATAGAATATGTATCTTGATTATTGGTATGCAAACAAGTTAAGGTTAAATGAAAAAAAGTATAATGGTATATTAAACTCATTACCCACACTAGTATGGAAAAGGGAAAAAATCACCATATATTTCTTCATAAGACCTAAAAAATATATGAAGGTCATAATGCTATTTGGGTTGTAGTTTATTTCCTTATGAAGATAAGACATTTTATTTTCATCAAAAAAGATTTCACTCTTGAAAATATTTCCAGATATATATAAGGGAATAGTTAAGGATATATAATGTATCATATCAGTTATATATGATCTAGAATAATGTTTTACCTCGAGGTTATGGAGAATTATTCAGAAATCATTGTAGATAGAGCTATGTTTCAACACTGGTTATCATCCTTAAGCAGATAGTTTTTCCAACATAACCATTAAAACACTAGATGTCACATCGAGATCTTGCTCGATGGATTCCCAACGATGATGAGATCAACATCTAACATTGATAGAGTTCTCATATAACAATAGTATCCATTTTAGCATTCAGATAATAGATATGAGGATATTTAAGGGAGGAGATATAGGACTCCAGCATAATGAGATGAAGTTAGAGAGAGGAAGCATATCAGTTCATACTTTATCCATGAAATTATAAATAATGTTCAAACCATTCAGTGGCATATAGAAACAACACAAAGTGAAAAAAAATAATTATACATATAATCATAAACAAGACGTAAATTATAAATATTTTGGCAATGTAATCATTTGAATATCTTCTTAAAATAAGTTTATGAGATTTGGGAATAACGGGAAGCTGAACCCCATATACATATGTCCTTTCAATATTATTGATCATGTTGGGGTTATATAATACTACTTAACACTCCCTACACACCTATCCCATGTGCATGAAGTTTTCCATATATCACTTTTTAAGAATTACATTCTAGATCCAACATATGTACTAAACTTTGAAGTTTTATAATAAGAAAATGGCATTTCCAATAAGGAACAACATGTGGAAATATTGGAAGAAAGAGAAAAAGTTCTAAGAATTGAGACAACCATATAGTAAAAGTTCTGTGATGAAATCATAAGTTTGAGAATATTATATATGAACCTAAGGATGTGATAAGAAAAAAAATACCTACACTTTTTTCATTTAGGTAAAACAATTTTGAGGATAATTGTTTTTAAGGGGGTGGAATTTAATGACCCACGATTTTAGTAAATACTTTATTTTTTTAAATACTATGTTTGTATCTTTTATTTCATGAATAAATGAACTAAAATTATCCAAATCATATGAGGGAAAAATTATTACAAGAATAAAACCAAAAATATATTAAATAAACCAATAAATTATAAATTCTTAAAAAATAAGAGTATGAATGCTATAAGCTTAAACATTTATTTTTTTTAAATATAGTTTTCATTATATATTTTATTTTCATTTAAAAAATAAATATTAAAATATTAAAAAATTTATTATATAAAATTATTAACATTTTTTATTTCAAAATATAAGAATCATCTTAGTACGAAATGTTGTTTTTTTAAATAGTTGATTTTTGTGTAAATAGAGAAAAATATCATTTTGAACAAAACTGTTGATTTTATGAACTTATCATTATATGAGAAAAATATATAAGTTTGTAAAAAAATTAAAAATTAAAAATAATAATTTAATTATAAAAAGTATATATTTCATATTTATAAATCCCATGTTTAACACTTCATAAACATATGTAATATTTTCCAATAAAAGAATCTATTTTTTATCATTACTTTTAATTAAATATTATTTAAGTAAAATTTGGTTTTTAATTGATTTAAATGAAATATAAACATTATTTGTTTTATAATAAAATAATTTCTATAATTAAATTCAAATTCAATGATAATTTTATTTTACACATAAATTTTTACGCTTTAAAATACAATTTTTTAGAAAACAGGTTTTTACATGTTACATGCTCTAATATTAAAATTAATTTTTCATAATAATGTAAATTTTATTTTATAAACTATATTTAATATTTTTAATAAGTAGTCACACATTATTAAATAATGTTTATTTTTTATTCGCACATTTAAATTAAATTACTTAGGTAAAAATTAGTTACCAAAGTAAAAGTAAAAAATAGTAAAAGAGAAATTTATAGGATTAAATGACTTACAAACAGGTTTTAATATGTATGGTTAGGGGATGATCGACCTTATCTATGCTAAAATCAATTATAATCCACTTTATAGTCTTATTTGTATGTAAAACATGTACTTTAATTATATTAAGTTGAAATTTTTACTAAAAGAATCCATCATCACCACTTAAAATGGGTTCTCCACCACCCCTTCAAGACCACTAAAAGAATTAATATTACACCAAAAAACATACCCATAATCATTAATTTATAACCGTATTTATTTTAATTATCCTCTAGTCACAATATATTTTCTTATAAAATCGGTTTCCAAGGAATCATTTAAGGAAAACACCAAAATTCCACTGTGAGTACTCTTTTCTTAACTTTTTTCCTTTCTATCATACATTTCCAAATAAAAATTTCTAATTACTATGTAATTAAATAAATAATATTTATAATTAATTTTATTATTCTAAATTAATAACTATTAATCACATTTCCCCTATTTTATTAAGAAAAATAAAATTTTCATGCATACATTTATGCAGACAATTGCCTCCATGAAGTGACCTTTATTTTTTCACTACTACCTCTATTTGATGATTATAAAAGTGAAAATGAGGAATAAATGAGAAAAATATAATGTTATTATGGATATAAAGATAAAAATTATAATCCACCTTTTTTCATCTCATTGTTCAATAAATTGGAATATTAACCATGTGTTTTGTGGAATATCGCCTCCACGAAGTCATGTTTGGGTTGATCTAACTAACAACATGACAAATGATATAAAATAATATGATGGGTGACTATGAGAACATAAATATTAATTATATATGATATAAATAAGTAAATAATTAATTTTATTTCTTATTTTTAATGGTGACATTAATATTTAACTCATAATTTAAGATACCAACAATTGTTTTTTATAAATCACTAAAACATTCTCATATTTAAATTTATCTTTAAGGATTATAACCAAAAGTACTATAGAATAAAATTATAAAATTATAATTAATTATAAATACTAAATTAAATTACCTTATATTATCTAGTAATGATTAACTTTGGTAGAATAATGAAGAACAAAACTGCATTTACACACCTAGTTCAAAACAATGAATATTACTCACAATCAATACTGAAAATAGATCATAATTATCTAAATTATATATAGAGAATAATTATAAATGAAATTTATAAAATTTTAGGAAAATTATTAAGGTTCTAAAAGAATTCATTACTATTTTTATGTTATTCATGATATATTTTAGAGTGTGATCAACTAAGTAGGAATTTAAGGTAAGGTTTCCATCAAACCAATTTCCAATTTAATGGGTCATTAAATTTTTTAATTGAATATACTTTTCATGATTTATTGTATCCAGAAAATTCCCAATTTTAAATGGTATTTATTATTTTTATCTTGTGAAATTACTATTCAACATGAATAACCACTTCATTGATAATCTTTTTCCAAAATAAATGGTTATTTTTTTAAGAATTACTCCCATTATTACTAATGAACATTCAATTCCATGTTCATGTTTTTTCTATGGAAATTTTTTTATTTAATTAAATTCATGTATTATTTTTATTTTATATTATTTTTATTTTCATTTATATATCATATTAAATGAAATTATTTCAACAGTTCTCCGATATTTTTTTCTTTAAAATTACCTATAAAAATCATAAAAGAATTTCATTTGATTATTTACTACAATGTATTTATTAAATTGGTTTGTTTTCTTAATGGATTATTTTATTTATAAATATTTATAATATGGTTTAAAAATTTATTTTATTTATTTCCGGAAAAAATGTTTTTAATGTATTTTTCACTTTATCTTTTATAATAATATTTAAAATGTTTTGTGAAAACATTTTTATTTTCAAATATATTATTATTATATATTTTATCTCTCATGAAGTGATGTTTTTACACCCTCTATATATTATTATGACGTGACCACATTTTTAAAATGACATTTTTTAAATCCTATAAATTCTTATGTTTATACTATGTGATGTTTATGAAAATTTTAAGAAATCCATTCTTTTTCCATGGGATCCTTAAGATATGACGATGATTAATTTTTAGTGGCACAAATATGTATGGATGATGATGGTTGGGGTCTAATATGACCCTAAAATAAAAAAAAAATTATGTTTATATCACATGATATAGTTAGACATATATATAATGAGTTTCTTCAAAATGGTGAGGGAATAATGAGTTTGCTCATATTTTCAAATGTTAAAAAAATGTGTTTGTTCTCATAGGCTTGAGAATAATGAGTTTTCTTAAAAAGGTTTTCTTATTCTTATTGTAACACCCCAGAATGTTAAAGGGTTAATAGAATAAATGATATGACTCATGTCAACAAGGAGACCCTTTTTTAGGAGCCTACCTCATTAGAACTCCATAATTATGTATTCTTGTCTTAGATTTGTGATTAGGATGGGTGTCCACATGGAAATTTTCCTAGGGCATGTGTGGTTGAGGGAAAAGAACACTAAAAGGACATTTGTTGGCTATGGGGACATTAATTAGTCTTATGATCCATTTGGGTTCATGGGTGGGCCCCAGTTAGGGGACCACATGTCTGTCGGGAAACTGGTGGTTTCTGCTTGGCCATGACCTAATTAACATGTTAAGATGGATTGTTAGTGCTATCAGTAGGTCCCAGTTGTTACATTGGTATCAGAGGATGAACCTAGTTTGATGTGTAGTGTCATTTCATGGGTTGAGATATTTGGTTCAACATGAGGACATTGTGCTCTAGGGGGTGTAATACCCTAGGATGTTAAAGGGTTAAAAGGATAAATGGTATGACTCATGCCAACAAGGTTTCACCATTATCTTTGGGATCCTACCTAATTAAAACAACACATTTATACATTCTTAGAACAAATAAGTGATCTGGATGGGTGATCTCCTAGGATGTTTCCCAACATGAGTATGAGTGAGGAAAAAATACACTTAAAGAATTTATGTTGACATATAGGGGAAATTATTAGTTTGATGATCCATTTGGGAACATAGGTGGGCCCCATGTAGGGGACCATGTGTCTGTAAGGAAATTGGTGGTTCATGGTGGCTAGGACCCAACAACCACGTTACGGCAGGGTGTTGGTGCTATTATCAGGGTCCTGTTGTTTCAATTATGTTTGTTACACATTTTTGAGTTGTTTATTATGTTAGGCTATATTCTAAAGATGAATTTCGTTTTCATGATGTTCTAGGTTTTCATGTTATTCCTTATTTTTAAATAATTTCACAGTTTTAATTCTTTCTCACATGTTTTATAATTATTAAGATGTGTTTTGGGACTTGTGATAAATTTTATGATTCCATAATGATATTTATATGATCTTATGTTGTGATATTATGTTTAATGATTATTGTTCATGATCTTATGATATTTTAATAAGATATATATACTCTTTATCAAACAATGATTTATGTTTATGATTTGAAAAAATGTGATATGTTTTCCTTTAATGATAATCTAATAAGACACATTTATTACGTTTCCATCACCTAGGTTATAAAGATGATTATATAATGTGATATTTTTATAAAAGGTTTTAGAGGATTGTGATTATAGAGTAATATTTTCAAGTGTTGTAAAATAATAATTTTATGTATCTAATCTCTAAGATAGTAAAAATTCCAATCCTATGGTTGTGAGACTATATGTAGAGGTACTCTAGTAGCTACATGTTCTATTCATATCTTGGACTTTGGTACATTTGGGCCTTTGGTCCATGTGTACTCTTTTCCATGCATTCTAGGCCTCTATTACATCAATTGTAAGTAATAAGGTTGTATGTTGGGACATGGAATATGGATTTAAGTAATTGAATGTTGGTATGACATGATGACTTGCTAGTACTACTGGGTGGGTTGCCTCAAAATATGGATAGGTGTGTTGAAACCTATATTTATCCATATATACTAATTGGAACTCAAATGTAGGTTTAATGGATTTCTTGAAACATGAATTCATGCATTGTTTGATTAGTAAGATGATTTGGAGAAACGTGTTGATGGTACTGTGGGGGGCCACACAGGCATCATTAGGTGGGTGGCCTAAAAGTGAGATGAGCGTGATAAAACCTATCATCTGACCCTCCCCCACATGGAAATATGGGATGAAGTGGTTCTATTACATGTTGTGTTAGACCAGTATAAGTGAAAAAAATCAACAGGGGGTTATAGCATCCTTGACTGGATACAAATTTACAATTACTATTTAAGGGTTGGTGGTGTGACATTTACTTTTTTGGTTTGTATGATTTAGGTTACCTCATGATAATATTTTTAATTTATTTCAAAGGCCCTATGAGGCACATTTAAAACTAGTCTTTTAGGACATTTTACCTTGGGCCTTTAGCCCAATAGAGAGGGATGAGGCATGAACTATTAGGGTTCCTGACTGTCTATATGTGTGTTTAGTTTATTATATTCCCCTCTATAAAATATTAAAATTAGTAGTAATATAATTAATATTTTAATAATAAATAATAAATAATTACTATAACTATTATATATAATCTAATTATTTATGTGATACCCCTTAATGAATTATATCATTTTTTGTCTAATTTTATCCTTAATTGAGTGGTGTGGAGTTTCAGTTGGTTGTAGGATTGGATTTCAATTTTTGGAGGCCTTTATGTAGGAGAATAGTTAGCTGGAATTGTTATTACTAATAGTGTAGTGCATGTGCATGTGGTGATATATTTTTTTTCATGGATCACAAATTCTTTTTCATAAAATCACATGGGGCACCCTATGAGGAAATATAGGGTATAAGTCATGTCATGGTTGAGGCACATGGTTAGTCCAAATTGTGTGGCCTATCATGGGTAACCGTACAAGGTGGTTGTTATATTAGTTAGTGGAAAGTGCATGGTTGACACACGATTTGGGAAACCATGGAGCCAAACCATACGTCCTCACCAGGTGCATAAATTTTGTGATTTTCTCCAAAATATCCCTTTTTATTTTTAAGGGGTTTCACCACCCTTTATCCCCTCCAATGTCAGTCAACCCCATGGGATATCTTGGTTGAGTTCCACCTTCCTCCTCTCTTCATCCTTACCATTACTTTGGTGGTTTACAAGAGTTTTGTTGTGAATTCATCATCTTTTTACCTCCTTCTACCTTCTCCCTCTCTTATAACTTGGATTTGGATTTCCCCATGAACTCTAGTTATCAAATGGATTGATTTTAGGGTTTTTGGTGGATGTAATGATGTGTATTTCTATTTCTAGTGGTTATAGACCCCATTTATTGTCTTATGGGTGTGGATTCCATGGAATGCGATGAGTTTTGAGGTGCTTTGGATCTTTTATTGGTTCATTGAGGTATGTGTTTCTATGAAATTGATTCACATTTGAAATATAAGTATTAGTTAACTTTATAAATTCATTTTTTATGAAATTATGATTATATGTGATAGCTTTGATCAGATTTCAATAAATTTTTTGGTATTTTGATCTAGTAATAATTGGTTTTAAAATGAATTAAATGTTTTTATATTTTAAATAGAATGTTTAAACATGATAAGATTTTTTTATTCCACCACATGTATTTTGAAATTGTTTCAGCATTGTGAAAAGGTTTTTACCCGATTTTGGTTTTCAATGAATGAAAACAAATGTTTTAAATGGAATTTATTTTTGAATAGATGTTTTGACCTCAAAATGGTTTGTAGATGTGTTATATTCTATATTTTAATGATTTATTTAAATAATTATGTAATTTACCTCCTATGAAATTCCATGGTTTCTCATGTTATATAGTTGGATGGAAAATAGTTGGAATTTTGGCCTTGTTTTGGATTTCAAAGAGTATGACCCTTGTTAAATTATATATTTAAAAAAAATTAATGAAAGAGGTGTTTTCACTAATCATCTTAAAAATTTTTAAGTGGTGTCTTATAAATATTTTGATGGAAATGAAGGTATTTGGAAAAAAATTGGACATTTAAATAAGAGATCCCTTGTTTAAAGCTGAACATGAAATGTTTTAAATGCATTGGTGTTTTCCATAATTTTTCAAATGGTGTTTGGAAAGTATCTTATGAAATGAGAATGGGATTTTCATTCCAAGCCACATTTTGGAATTAAAGGACAGGTTGGAACTTTGGTTTATAAAAGGTGGGAGATAACCCTTAATTCCCTATCTTGTTTTCCCCATGTGTGGGGTTTTTATCACAATGTGATGCTTGTTTCTCTCATTGTGTGGGAATGTTATTGTTATTCCTTCAATTGATTTTATGTGTGGATATGTGTATTTACATCATTATGAGTTAATAGTGTGTGTAGTTATGGTTATTACTTGTGGGTAGACTTGGATTGTTTGATTATATGACTCACTTACATTGTAAGGTCTTGAATCTATATATTCCAACCATTTTGGTATTTTTGAAGCCTGTGGTGGTCAGAAGAGTCCTATAGTGGGTCTGTAGGGTTTCATTAACTAAAAATATGAGATCACGAATAATACAAGACAAGTAATGTTTACATTTCATGTGTGTTCAGTTCATGGATTTTGTGTGGTAAGTTCATGAAATGTAACAAATTGTTGTTTAAAAGGTTTAAAGAGACATGTTTTTTTGTGAGATATGTAACTCAAAATTTACACAATATGTAATTGATTACAATCCATGTAAATTCCCTTTGCAACACGTCTACAAAAGGAGTATTGGCTTGAGAGTTCTCAAACCATACACCCCTTCTCCTAATTCTAGGAAATCCAGTGGTGCCCTCCACTAGATTTTTGGATTCCTTCATCCAGGATATACTCTCAGTATTATGTATTTTATCCATGGTGGTCCAAGGTTAATTATATCTTAATTTTATAGTGGGTTCTCCTGGATTATTCTCGTTTACTCCCATTTGTTATCACCATTCTATGACGCTTTATATCCATGATTATAATGTAGTTTAATTGGTTTTTTGTAGGTATGGTTGTGATTCAGTGCCCTTGGATGGATGAATATATTTGTAGGAGAGGTGATTGGATGTCTATAATGTTGATATATTCTCATGTGAATAAAATTAATTCCTTTGAGGTTTGGTGTTTTTTCTTCTTTTCTTCTATTTAGGTGAAATCATAAATTTAGCATAGTTTAGCCATTTTTGTGGAAATGAATTTAACCTAACAATGATTTAATCAAATTAATAAATAAATGGGTTTTATTTATCACATTTTGTAGCATTACACTATTATAATGGGTTGCCTCTTGTTTTTATAGATATTTAAATATTGACTCTATTCTTTTTTATCATATTTTTTTCCTTAGAGTAGCATGTTGAAATTGGAAGAGAACATAAATCCAGAAAATTGATAAGTGATTGGAAAGAGTAATTAAATAAGAGGTGTGTTTGTAATCTAGTGGTTGATGTAATTATATGATAATCAAATTGTTGTAATGTTTATGTTTAATTTAAAATAATTTTTTATTTTATTAATGAAATTTATAAATAATATGAATCATGTTTATTGTTTTTTATAATAAATGGTATGATAATGGGAATGGTCAAAATTTTAAAATCATTTTTAGCTTTTGATAGCTTTTTATAAATTTATTCCATAGGATTCCCATAGCTAGAACCCATTTTTTATGAATCAGTTTATTCAAGGTAGAATAATAACTGGTTATGTCATAAAATATTATTTCTAGGACCTAATGTTTCCATATTTTTCTGAATTCTAAGTGCCTATATTTTTGGATCTATTAAAGATCATTTATGTGTGAAGGATAGATACCTTATTTAGGGTCTAGATTACCATATTGGATAGGATTGTTTAATTCCTATTAATTTTATGATTTTCTCAATATGTGAGCTTCATTATGCGATGTGATATGGGGTGGGGTGTCTTGGATGTGATGTGAGCCTATGATGTCTAAGCCAGGGACGAATGATGTGATTTTGGTTAGGACTCCTAGATTATGTGGCAACAATTTACACCAGTGATGGTGAGATGCATCGGGATATGCATGTGGGTGTTAAGGATGACACCATAGGTGATATAATTGGTTGAATATATGATTACCCATGAATGTAATGCTAAGATATGGAATGATCACTTATGTTTAATGGATGTTGGTCAGGTTTCTTATTTTATCTTCCTTACTTTCCCCATTTATTGAGGTAGCTGGATGTCCTTGGTTATATTTTTCCACTCGGTGGTAGCTTAGGATTGCTTTCATAATGTATCTAGAATATAAAAATTTTCTAATAATGAAAATATAATTCTAAACCCATGTGTTTGGTAACGATGGAATGAAAATTCAGAAAACATATTAATCTTTAATAACCACAAACTTGTTTTGAATTATTCTTAGGGGGAATGGACATTACTCTACTGATTAATGTTATAAAATGTAGAATAATGTTGTTGGTTAAATAATTGACAATGAATTAATTAATGTAAATTGAATTTTTTAATTAAAATAAGTTATTTAATGTATCTATTTTAAATTCTTGTGTTCTTATAGGATATTTATTCATAGCAGTGGAAGTCCAGAGTCTGAGTGAAATTATCTACATTGGATTAGAAGTCTTGGTTATACACTTAATGTGCTCATGAGCTATATTATATCCTATATATTCTATGATTTCATATGTTTCCCAACCAATTTAGTTTAGGGATACTAACACCCAGTGGTCTCTGAGAGGTTGTTTTCCCCCAAAAACTTAGTGGGAGGATAGATGACTAACAACCCCCTCTGTCCCCTCTCTATTCTCTTGGTAGTTATTTGTGCTGGTATTCACAATGTTAGGTTTCCCATATATGTGCATAGAGGTTTGTGATGGATTTTGGTTATTTCACAAACATTTATTACCCGATATAGCATCAAAAGTATTATTATAGGTTTGACATGTATAAGCTATGGTGTCTTGAGGAACATACACGGCGCATGACCTGTAATGACTCTCGGTATAATACCTAATGTATGATACACATCATACAAGATATGGTGGATTCCGGGAACAACATGGTTACTATATATATGTGTGTGTGTGTATGGGATTATTTTTTGATGTGATGGATGAGGTGCACGATTTGATGACTTTACTCGGTGTTTTTTGGTTGGATTATTATTTGAGAGAGATGACTCATGAAATGTGATGTTGCGGTCGAGCAGCAAACCAGCACGGAAGAGAGAGCGTAGTTCCCATGATGTTTCATTATTACATTAACTGATCCATTATATGAGATACAAGGTGAGAATTATTCATGGTGAGAATGAGAACTTAGTATACCTATTTAGGTGATGTTTTAGTTTCACAGTTGTCCACTCCGATTTAGAATAGTTTTTTTTATCTTTTTTATAAGAGGCTATGAGGAGAATCATACTGAGTATACAATTATGCTCCCCCAATATATATATATATATATATATATATATATAATATTTTAAGTTAGCGAGATTAGTTTGGATATCATACGAGATATTACTTTTTTATCGTTTTGTATGATCTCTTTGGGCTTTGTGGTCATTGTCATTTTTACCTTTTTGGTACTTGTAGTTTTATTTTCAGATTTTGCAATACAATATGGAATTTCCTGTTTTCTCTCAAAATTTATATATATATATGTCTATGTAGGTTTTGATAGGATTATCCATCTAATCTATATCTTTTTCATGTTCTTTTACAGGTTAATTCCTCTCATATGCTTGTTTATTATGTCTTTAGTGATAGTCTCCAACATGAGTCCTACTAGAGGCATGACATAGGCAGTCACCATATTGCTTGTCTCATTTTCTGCCTAGGAGTGGTACACTTTTAGGGGATGGGATTGTGATAGAGTGGTATCAATGGTTCAGGTTTAGGGATAGGATGGATTTTGTAGTTAGACATAGGTGAAGTTGTATGAGTCGATAGGGAAATAGTGTTGACTATGTTTTTTCAGTGATGTAAACATAGGATACTAGATGATATATGAGTATTTAGGCCCCCTTTGACCTGATTCATGGATCATTATGTTTACTGAGCCAACTAAATGAAGCGATATTGGTTTTTGGGTAGACACTACCCGAATTTCGTCTATTTTCAATAGGCTATTTGTGACGGGATTCAGTCTCAAAAAATCATGGAGACAGGGTCATGTCTGTTAGAACAAGAATCTTCTTTTCAAGTAAGTTTTTCCTTTTCTGGTCGTTTTTTGGGAAAAATAGGAAATTGTAGAAATTTTCAAATTACATGCAATGTACTTTATGACTACACTCTGTGTAATTTATGATTACACGCCATGTACTTCTTTGTCGTAGGCATCCGGGTGCTGGCTATGTAGTAGCCATGCACACGGCCGCGTGGGGGTGTTTGGAGGCCGCTTAAAGCGGAGTACGGAAACAGTAAGTACACGACATGTACTTCAAAACTACACGTCGTGTACTTTCTTTTTTTCATTAAACGCACTGGGGTCGCATTTGATGGACATAACACATTTCTTTTAGGTCACGTTCGTCCAAGAGCTCCGAGCAGCCGTGGATCTTCGATGATACCCCAAGCCTCCGTCTGTCCTCTGATTCGAGCACTGTTGATTGTGTTGGAATCATAGTGATGTTTTCTTCCTTATCCCATATCATCATTTTACAATTCCTCCTCTTTTCCAAGTTATCATGGGATGAACGTTTTATACATTTTTGTAGATCTACGATGTTCTAAGGAGATTCAAGCATTGTGGTTCAAGTATATTGATCTTAAAAACCCGAGGTAGGTGGTTTGTGCCTTTCTGTTGAAATTATTTGAGTATTTTGTGCAAATTCCACCAATACCCTAGAATGGGGTATTGTGTGTTTACCATTTAGCCCTATTGCTTGACTGCTTTGCTTGTATGACTATGTAGAGATTCTTGTTTGTCAATAGGGTAATTTTTCTGTGCTTTGGATGTTTTTCCCATGCATGTTTTTTCTGTTTATGACCATTGGGTATAGTTTTGCCTGTTAGGCTATTTCCAGTTTCCATTCCTAGTTGTGGGATAGGGTGACTGTTGTTTTATTAGCTGATATTCCTTATAATGATAGCCAAGTAGTTCTTGTGGTTTACTTGGGTAGATACATGCACTATACATGTTTGACTTACACAGGGTCCTGAGAACATAGTGTAGTAGACCACAGGGAGGATGGATGTAAGGGCTTCTCCAGAGTGTCTTTATAATTTTACGATGTGAGACAACAGAGGGAATTGATTTTGAGTGCTTCCTTAGAGTGTCTGTAGTTTCTCGATGTTGGCCACAGGGGGAATACATGTTGAGTACTTCCCTAGAGAACCTTTAGTATGATACGATACTATAGGGGGAATTGATGGTGAGTGCTTCCCTAGAGAGTATATACTTTAGTTGTACTAGAGGGGTGAGACTGTGTGTGCTTCCTAGAGGGTTGCTAGTACTTTTTGGTTGAACCAGAGGGGTTAGGCTGTGAGAACTACACAAAGGGTTGCTTGTTGCTTCTACTTGATTGTTTAGTTACTTACCTGTTGTTTCTACTTGCTTGTTTATTTTCTTACCTGTTGTGGCTTAAATTCTTGAAACTGTGGATGTTTTCTGTTGAGTAATTTCCTGCATGCTATTTTTCTGGACTTTTACCTGCCATATATTCACTAACTATTAGGCATAGATCTCGTGGTGGTTGCTAACTGGGATTTAGTCTCACACCCTATTTGGGACATGCATTTGGGCCCAAACAGACTATATTATTGTAGGTATAGACAAGGTTAATCACCCTTCTACTTCAGGTACTTGACTAGCTATGGAGCTGGAGAGAATGGGACCAATCTTTGGCTTGCAATGTTGAGGAGTTTATCTGATTTCTTTTGCACTTTGGTTTATCACTGTTGTATTCCAGCATTGTGACTTGTTTTTCTACTTTCCTATACTTATGTATCATGCATCATTTATATATGTTCTCCATTTGTTTTAACTTTTAGTCTTCCACTGTTTACTCTTGTATGGATGTTTACTACTTCTGCTATTTCTTTTGTTTATCTTCCGCTGTATACTCTGCCAATGAGGGAATAGTTTCCTCACTATCACACCCAAGGCCCTCGCTGCTAGTCATCAGCCTCTGGAATTTGGGGAAATGTGCTTGAGGCGATGTCACCAACCGGGTACGGGGCACCTCTGGGTGGATTCTAGAACCGAGACGTTACAAAGTGGTATCAGAGGGATGATTTTCTCTTGACTTACTATTTGGAGCCTATAGTCAGGGATATGATGGAATAGGTACTTGGTAATAAGATGTGATCGGGAGTATCTAACCCGTGGATAGGGAAAATCCATACTACCTCGTTTATTGCAGTTTTACTGGTTTTCAATTTTACAGTTGATTTGATTTCACCGTTGGGTGATTCATATGTTCTGTGTTGTTATCGTTGTTGTTATTGCGGTTCTACTTTTGTCGTTACCCGATGAGATGGGGGTGTGCCATCTCATGCATCATATAGGAACTATAAGAAATCACATTCCATGCATTTTTTCCATGTCATCTAGGATGCATTAGTGATTTCATTTTGTTTTGGTAGATGTTGTGTAGAATATGCATGCTGTTGTGATAGATTCCTTGATGGAAATGCTTATTGTTTGATAGAGAATTGTGTGTAAGTTTTTCTTTGAATGAACGCCAAACTTTGGTTCTTGATGTGTTATGGGCCCTCATGGACTGTAATTTTGTGGATCATTGCACTTTTTTCTTGTTTATAACATGTATAAGATGCCAAACATTGATTCGTTGGGAGTATGGGACCTCACGAATCGAATTTGGCACTTTCAATGCTTGTTTCAGTGTTTTTAGGGTTTTGGAGTAGTTTCTAAGGCTTAATTTCTGGAAAAACCTAGAATACATGCCATGTAATGTTAAGTACACTCCATGTGTTCTTATGTTCAGGAAGAAACTATTTTTAATAAGCACACACTGTGTACTTTATGTACACGTCATGTAGTCTCTGACCGTGTCTCAGGTCATGTGGGAAGAGACACAGGATGGGAAAAGTCTAGTGGAAACACATTGTGTTTACATTGAACATGCTATGTAGTCTGACCCAAGTACCCGGTCATATCACGAACAACACAGGTCGATGTTATCCTTTCACATACATGCCGTGTCTGTTAGGAACACACCGTGTAGCTTGAGTTGTGTATCTGGCCGTGTCACTAAAAACACGGGCCAAGTGAAGCTTGTCCAATACACGTCATGTGTACCTTGAACACACCATGTAGTCTTATCTTAGGAGAGTCATGTGGCTTAACCGTGTAGAAGGATACTGCTAGGGGAAGAGGAATCAACTACACGCCGTGTCTTTTTAGAACAATCCATGTGTTTAGGGTGTTACAGAACCTATTAAAGCTGAAGTAAATGCCCGTGTGAATGACTTAAGAGAACACGTCGTGTGGTAAAAGTACACATCGTGTAGTCTTGTTTCACAAAACATGAATGGTTTTCTTATTTTGTTCCTTTATTTTCCTTCCAGTTTTCAGTTTTTGATAGTCTTGATTCTAAGGTGCACATTTGACCTTACAGAGTCATGCCACCGAGATGTCCTCCGATCATCCTCTATTTGTAGGGTAGTGATCAGATGTTAGATATGGCTGATCAGGGATTTCCTGGAGATCTTCCCGTTGTTCCAGCCTTGGCACCAACTGTGATACCAGTTACGGGCACTGATGTGAAGTTTAGCGAAGGCTTTTTGAGGATGATGTAGACCTTCCAGGGAGCACCGCCTCTTGCCTCGTCTATGGCAGACATGACGTGGGTTTTCCAGCAGCAACATCTTCCCACCTTCTTAGGGGAAGGAGGACCTCAGGCTGTAGAGTCATGGCTATAAGCCATGATGACTATCTTTGAGCATCTGGAGATGCCTCCAGAAAGGCGGGTCAAGCTCACTACCTACATGCTACGAGACACTTCCAAGAGGTGGTGGGATGTGATCTCACAGGTTGTTCATCAGTAGGTTATGGCATGGGAGGAGATTCAGCGCGTCTTCTATGACTACTTCTATCAGGAGACCTTGAGGGCCAATCAAGCCCAGGAGTTCATGAGTCTAGAGCATGGTACACTTTCGGTAATGTTGTATTCTTCTTTTTTCACCGAGCTTCAGTATTTTACACCCCTCTAGGGAGGAGATGGGTTGTTCTTGTCTATAAATTTTGAGGATGGTCTCATACGGGATATCCTCTCGTAGGTGAATGTCTTCAGATTGTCACCCATCACTTCCATTGTCAACCTGGCACTGATTGCAGAGCACAATCTGAGAGATTCTAGAGCTGAAATCCAGGGTGGTTCTGCTTCCAGAGATAGTACTTTTCTGGCTGAAAACAAGAAGCGTCATAGGGAGTCTTCACGCGGTGATCTGAGGAGGCGAGACACGTCTTCAGGTAGCATGGTGGTATGATACCAGTGTGGAAGGGCTGGGCATACGAGGCCGTAGTGCTAGAGAGACCCGGTGGAGTGCCGATCTTGCGTCAAGATGGGTCACCTTCAGCACTTTTGTCATGTTTTCTCACCAACAGTTGGTTACATGGGTTCATCCCTGACTCCACATCCAAGGGCAGTGCCACCAGTTTCTCACCAGTCTAGGAACTGGAGTTCTTCCGGCCATTCGGGCCGAGGTGGAGGTCGAGGCCGTGTGGTCAGTCACCGGTCTATATGTGACAGCAGGGTGGATCAGCTCAGAGCAGTCAAGCAGGGTCACAGGGTTGTGGTACAGGTTAGACTTTTGCAGTAGAGCAGACCCATCAGGAGCAGGATCTTGGACACTCTACAGTTTGAGGTACGATTTTAGTAGCCTCAGTTTTATCTTCTGCTCTTTTCGATACCAGAGCTTCCCATAGTTTTATATCCATTACTGTTGTGGAGATCCTTGGTCTCTGCATCTTTTCCTCTGCTGACATCTTGATGCTAGACACACTATTAGGAACTAGGATGACTAGTGTACATCAGTGCAAGGAGTGATCTCTAGAGGTTACTAGGTGTCACTTTCTATAAAACCTCTATGTCCTAGAGATGACAGGCTATGATGTCATTCTCGGGATGGACTGGTTAATTCCCTTCTAGGCATTCGTCGACTGTTATTGACATAGGGTGAGTTTCATATCGCTAGAGGGAAGATCATTTCTTCATAGGGGTGAGTGGAATGTCCAAGCGAGTAGAGCAGGACCTGACCATTATGGGCTAGGAGGAGTTACAACCCAGTTTTTCAGTCTATATCTGGATGACTAGGGGACTTCGCAGTTAGACTTTCCTCTAGTGGTGGATCATTTCAGGGATTTCTTTCCAGATTACATTGTAGGTTTGCCTCCAGAGCATGAGGTAGACTTCTATATTGAGCTTGTTCAGGGAGCGGCACCGGTGTCCATTCCTCCTTATAGGATGGCTACACCTGAGTTACAGGAGCTCAGGCAGCAGTTGGAGGAGTTGCAGGAAAAGGGTTTCATCTAACCCAGTAATTCTCCTTGGGGTTCTCCTGTCTTGTTTACAAAGAAGGAAGACGGTACCCAAAGACTTTATGTGGATTATCGGAAGCTGAACCAGTTTACTGTCAAGAACCGATATCCCTTTCTGAGGATTGAAGATCTCTTTGATCAGCTTCGAGGAACCCAGGTATTCTCAAAGAATGACTTGAGGACCAGTTATCATCAGTTGCATGTTAGACCATTAGATATACCTCTTACATCCTTCCGGAGCAGGTACGGTCTATACGAGTACTTAGTTATTCCGTTTGGTCTCATGAACCCACCATCAGTTTTTATGGAATTGATGAACCGAGTGTTCAATCCATACTTGGATTCGCTCGTAGTGGTCTTTGTGGATGATATCTTGGTGTATTATCACACTCAACATGACCATTCCACAAATCTTGTGATCGTTTTGAGTACACTTAGGGAGAATCAGTTATATACTAAGCTCTCAAAATGCCACTTTTGGATAGACCAAATTCACTTATCGGGTCATATTATTTCATAGACAACAGTATCAGTAAACCCAGAGAAAGTGAGAGCTATAGTTTCCTGAGAGCAGCCGAAGAACGTATTTGAGGTGTGGAGTTTTCTAGTCCAAGACAGATACTATAGTCATTTTATACAAGACTTTTGATGCTTAGTAGCACCACTGATAGGTCTGTCCAAGAAAGGGGCAAAGTTCTTATAGTCAGATTCTTGTGAGATAGCCTTTCAGGAGCTGAAAGGTAGGTTTACTTCAGCACTGATACTAATCATCCAGAGCCGGGAAAGAGATATAATATTTTTTGTGATGCTTTAGGTATCGTGATGGGAGCTGTGCTTATGCCGGGTGATGGATTCATTGCGTACGGGTCATGACAGTTGAGGCCACATGAGAGGAACTACCCGACGCATGATCTGGAGTTGGAAGCTATTGTTCATGCCTTATGATTTTGGAGAGATTATCTTATGGGAGAGAACTGTGTGGTTTTCACCGACCACAAGAGTCTCAAGTACATATTCACTCAGTGGGTTTTGAATTTGAGACAGTGGAGGTGGGTTGAGTACTTATAGTGTTTTTGATTTCGAGCTTGCCTACACGCCTGGGAAAGGCAATGCTATGGCTGATGCGTTGAGTACGAGGACTCAGATACAGGTAGTTCGAGAGGGAAGAAGTGAGTGGAAGCTTATGGATCTGTTCTATGAGATACATTTGGAGGTGCACGACAGACAGGGGTAGACCTTTCTTTCTTCTATAGATATTACCTCTACCCTCCTAGATCGGGTGCGAATGAGGAAGCTATCAGATTCTGAATTCTTAGTCCTATGGGAAAGTGTGTGAGTAGAGGACCCTATTCCTAGGTAGAGCATAGGCGAGAATGAGATCCTACGATTATAGGGACGCTTATGGGTGCCAGCAAATATACGCAAGGAGCTGATGCGGGACTTTCATTCCTTAGTTTGGGAATTTCATCCTGGCATCACCAAGATGTATCATGATCTAAACCGTCAGTACGGGTGGCCAGGTATGAAGAGGGACGTTGCTGGTTTCTTCAAGAGATGTTCTACTTGTCAGCAGGTGAAGGTAGAGCATCAATGACCAGCAGGTCTTTTACAGCAGTTATCCATTCCTGAGTGGAAGTGGAACGACATCGCGATGGACATCATGATAGGGTTGTCGAGGTCACCTCAAGGTAATGATGCAGTATGGGTTATTGTTGACAGGCTTATGAAGGTTTCTCACTTCTTGCTGACCAAGGAGACCTTCAATGTTGATGAGCTGGGATGGCTTTATATCTTTGAAAATGTATGTCTTCATGGATTTCCACACTCCATTGTTTCAGACAGGGATGTTCGTTTTACCTCTCGGGTAGGGAAGGGGATTCAGAAGGCTCTAGGTACACAGGTACTTTTGAGTACAGCATACCACCCCCAGACTGATGGCCAGTCTGAGAATATGATTCAGGTGCTTGAGGACATTCTCTGAGCATGCATTCTGGACTTTAGAGGGTCTTGGTAGAAGCATATACCACTGGTGGAGTTATCCTACAAAAATAGTTTTCAAGAAACTATTCATATGGAACCTCATGAGGCTTTGTATGGTAGGCCATGTCGATCACCCTTATGTTGGCTGGATGCAGGAGAGGCAGCTTTTCTAGGACCTCGTCTTGTTCAGGAGACCATAGAGCAGATAGTGTTGATTTGAAAGAGGATTTCTAATGTATAGTCTCTATAGAATTCATATGCTGATCAGAGGAGACATCCTCTGGATTTTGAGGCTACGGATCAGGTTTTCCTACGTGTCACGCCGAGGTTGGGGCACATAAGGATCCAGAGACAGGGTAAGCTTTCACCGAGGTATGTTGGGCCATTTGAGGTGTTGAAGAGCATGGGGTTGGTATCCTATAGGTTGTAGTTACCTCAGATGTACCAGGCTAAGCATGACGTCTTCCACGTTTCTCAGCTCTGGTGTTACTTTTCAGGCCCGTCTCATGATTTCCATTCCGAGGAAGTCGAGTTGGAGGTGGATGCATCTTTCGTGGGGCATCCTATCTGGATTTTTGATCACAGTATGAAGGTTCTCCATGGATGGTCTGCTATTTGGGTATGAGTGTTATGGAAAAACGGACGGGTGCGAGACGAGGCTTGGGAGAGGGAGGCTGACGTACGATCACATTGGTCGGAGTTGTTTGGGGTTTCTTCTTCTATGATGCGCTAGGGAAATTCGGGGACAAATTTCTTTAATGGGGGAAGTTTGTAAGAACCCGAATGTTCTTTTCAGGTATTTTTTTCTTTTTATGGTCGTTTTTGGGAAAAGGAGGAAATTCTGGAAATTTTCAAAGTACATGTCGTGTACTTCTTTTCCGCAGGCAGCCGGGTACTGGTCGTGTAGTTGCCATCTACACGGCTGTGTGGGGGTGTTCAGAGGCTTCTTAAAGTGGAGTACGAAAACAATAAGTACATGTCATGTACTTAAAAAGTACATGCCATGTTCTTTTTTTCATTAAACATACTGGGGTCGTGTCTGACGGACAGAACGCACCTCTTTTAGGTCTCGTTCGTCCGAGAGCACCGAGCATCCACAGATCTTCGATGATCCCCTGAGCCTCCGTCCATCCTCTGATTTGAGAACCATTGATTGCGTTGGAATCGCATCGGTGAGTTATTCCTTCTTCCATAGAATCGTTTTCCAATTCCTCCTATTTTCCAAGATATTGTGGGATGAACATTTTATATGTTTTCGTAGATCTACGACGTTCTGAGGAGATTCAAGCGTTGTGGTTCAAGTATATCGATCTCTCAAACCTGAGGTAGGTGGTTTGTGTCGTTCAGTTGAATGTCTTTTAGAATTTTGTGCGAATTCCACCAATACCCTTGAGCGGGGTATTTCATGTTTACCTTTTATCCCTATTGCTTGAATGCTTTGCTTGTATGCCTAAGTAGAGATTATTATTTGTGAATAGGGTAATTTTGTTGTGCTTTGGTTATTTTTCCCAGACATGTTTTGTCTATTTATGACCATTGGGTCTAGTTTTGTATGTTAGGATATTTCCTGTTTCCATGCCTAGTTGTGGGATAGAGTGATTGTTGTTCAATTATGTTGATATGCCTTAGAATGTTAGCCAAGTAGTTCTTGAGGTTTACTTGGGGTGATATGCATGCTATACATGTTTGACTTACACAGCACCATGAGAACCTACTGTAGTAGACCATAGGGAGGATGGACATAAGAGATTCTCTAAAGTGTCTTCATAATTTTATGATGCGAGACCATAGGGGGAATTGACGTTGAGTGCTTCCTCAGAGTGTTTATAGTTCCTTGACGTGGGCCACAAGGGGAATAGATGTTGAGTGCGTCCCTATAGTGCCTATAGTATGATACGAGACTATAGGGGTAATTGACGGTGAGTGCTTCTTCATAGAGTCTATAATTTAGCTGAAGTAGAGAGGTGAGACTGGGTGTTATTCCCAGAGGGTTTCTAGTACATGTCAGTTGAAACAGAGGGGTTAGGCTATGAGAACAACCTAGAGATTTACCTATTGTTTATACTTGCTTGTTTAGTTTCTTACCTATTTTTTCCACTTGCTTGTTTAGTTGCTTAACTATTGTGACATAAATGCCTTGAAACTGTGGATTCTTTATTATTGAGTACTTTCCTGTTTGTTGTTTTTCTGTACTTTTACCTGCCATATATTCACTGATTGTTAGGCACAGATCTCATGGTGGTTTCCGACTAGGATTTGTTCTAACACCCTATTTCGGCCATGCTTTTGGGCCCAAAGAGACTATATTGTTGCGGGTATAGACAAGGGCAAGCACCCTTCTACATCAGGTACTTGGCTTGCTATGGAGCTGGAGAGCATGGGAATAAGCTATGACTTGCGATGGTGATGAGTTTATCTTCTTTCTTTTACACTTTGGTTTAGCACTGTTGTATTCCATCATTGTGACTTTTTTGGATACTTTTTAAACTTATGTATCATGCATCATTTATATATTTTCTCCATTTGTTTACACTTTTAGTCTTCTGTTGTTTACTCTTGTATGGATTTTTACTCCTCCCGCTATTGCGTTTTTTTGTCTTCCACTGTGTACTCTTCCAATGAGGGCGAGTTTCCCCACTATCACACCCAGGTCCCTCGCTGCTTGTCAAAAGCCTCTAGAGTTTGGACAAATGAACTTGAGGCCATGTGACCAACCGAGTACGGGGCGCCTCTAGGTGGCTTTCAGAACCGGGGCGTTACACCGTAAAAAATACCCAGTTACATAAAACTTTGTTGCAACTAGTATTTTTTGTGATGGGCCTATCACAAAAAAATTGTATTTGTGACGGGACTGCTTCCCATCGCAAATAGATCTACGATTAAATACATTATATATACAAGAACTTATTGCAACGGGCCCTTCGTAAAAAGTAGTTGTGATGGGCTCGTCATCATGTCACAAATAATTCTTTGTTTATATTTGTTATATATACCTAAACCTTTTGTGATGGGCCCATTGCAAAAAAAATATTTGTGACGGCAAAGTAACCTGTCAGAAATAAGTTTTAAAAAATTTATATATAATCTCATTACGATGGTGTCGCATCATAAAAGGCCCCATCACAGATACTTAATAAAATTAAAAATAGTAATAAAATTATGATTAATGAAAAAATAATAATATTATTATTATTATAATAAAAAAATAAAAAATATTAAAATTCTCAATATTCGCAAAAAAAAATTAAAAAAATTTATAAAATGTTATTGTTATTATTATTTGTAAAATAAAAAAACAATAAAAAAATATAATACTAATAATAATTAATAAAATATTAAAAAATTAAAAATAAAAAAAAATTAAAGTATGAAATATTCGTACCAGTATAAAAGACAAAAACTGTAAATTGTTAATAATACAACAAATTTTGAATTCAAAAGTTTTAAACCGAATAAAAAAATCACTGGGGGGATAGCCTTCTGGAGGATCTATAGGAGTAGGGGGGGATGGAGGAACTGGAGGAGATGGTGGAGGAAACTCCATCCCTAAACTATGAGTCAGATGATGCATGTACTCCATTGGCTCATGCTGCTGTTGCTACCATCGACGCATGTCCTTCTCATGCAGCTGATGCTGAAGCATCTCTTTCTGCTGCTTCAGCAAACTCTCTATAAGCTCAGTTTGAGATACAACTTCTTCTGATACTATGGGCCAGAAGATGATGCCTCTCCATGAGCTCCTCTTGATCTGGATGTCGATATCAAAACAGTACCATAATATGTCCCAAGAGTAAAATGAGAGCTGATACGAACTACTAGGCCCTTCTAAAAGGTATACTGGGTCACCTACATCCATGTCGCCTCATCAAAATGGTGGGTCCTAGTCCGGTTAGCTATCATGGCCTGAATTTCATCCCGTGTCTAAGAGGTCGCGGCCTTATATGACCCCTTTAGTTCCAATTTGAAATTAAAATTGTTAAAATATTATATGCAGTTAATTTTCAAACTAAAAAAGAAATAATACAGACCACAATCTGATGTTGGCGATCCCCACTAATCTCTTTAGTAGCTGGATCACTATACATTCTCTGATAAATGTCGTACTCTATAATATTAGGATACTCGACTTCCTATATGTATATAAAATAAACTGTTTATATTTAATTTTATATAAATTATTTAAAAAATATACTTACCAGATGCTCTCTATGCCAACTGAATGTATGGCTACCAGATCAATGTGTCACCTCTTGTCTCCCCCGGTTCTGCCGGCTCAATGAAGATCTCCTCTGAAATCTACCACTCAAACGGTGTAAACATAATCCATCCCAAACATGAGATGAAATTTACTCTGGTCAGTAGGCTCTACCTGACCTATCAAATACTACCACTCATGATTTTTTTATGGTTTTCCTTCTCAAGTTGTACAAAAACTGACCTAAATGATTATACATAGAAACCTCACATGCCTCGTGGATAGCATCACAAATGCTATCATCGATGGGATACCATAAACCCTAAAAATAATTTATAATATCAAGATATTAATGGAATAAATTTCTATATAAATATTATTTATTTAAATACCATCCAATGATTGAACATTCCAAGCTACACATCAATGTGAATCTGTTCTCATGTGATCCATGGCTGAGAAAAATAATTGTGCAAGATAGCGCTCCCCTGTCCAATAGCTACATGCGCAAAACTATGAAAAAACTAAAAATAATCAAACAATTAGTATATAAATAAATTAATTAATGTTAAATAAAATACACTGGTTACCATACCTCTGCATGCATGGATCGAATCCAAGATGTGGACGTCGCATGGGGACAGGGTCAGGAATCCTCAGTCGCTCAAGACCGCAGACCCTCCACAAACCCCCTAAACCAACAGTAGTCTGAGGGTTAGATGATCCTAAGTCCTCCACATCCAAAAGTAGCGCATCCTCCTCTAACTCACGAAATAGATCAGGGTCAATCTAAAACACAAAATGACTGTTGTTAGTAGATAGTTAAAAATAACTATTACATATAGATATATATTAGTTATGATTATAACCAACATTTAATAGTGTCAATGTTCACCTTCATTATGATCTTTATATCTAACAATGTCAATGTATTCATATTCATCATTGGAATCATCAATATCTATATGAGTTTCAGTTTCATCATCTCTTTCCGTTTCAAATTAATATCTCACATCATTAACATCATCGTCACCATCGAACCTTAATTGTGGGGTGTCATCATAAATATTCATGTCTCTCTGAAAAGTTGGATTTTGAGTTGTCTCTTGAAATTTCAATTCCTTGTACTTAATCAGAACCACATTCAGTTTGAGTAAAATGATTTTTCCAAGATTTCATTTTTATTATGCTCCACCAATCACTCAATTCTCTGGAAGTAGCACAAAATTTTCCATGATATATTTGATGTGCCTATTGAGCCAGTAAAATTGGTTCATTTAGTATAAGAAGACTTTTATATTTAATAAAAATGATTACTTGAATTGGATGAACATGAAATTCACTCTCAACATCCAACCACCGGCATTTAAACATTGTTAGGTAATTTTTCCCTAGATAACACAGTTCAATAATTTCATCCAACATGCCCAAAAAGATAACATCATTTTTTCTATGACGATATCCTCTAAAGAAAACTCCAATGTTCATTATTGATTTATTCCCCATATGCATGGGTATAAAATCAAAAATCATTCACTACATATTCAGTATAAAATTTTACCATTTTGGATGGTGGGTTACTCAATATACATAGTCACTTATCAATTTTATCATCATGTTGTGACACCTAAATTTTTTTAAAACAATTATCAATATAATAAATAATGAACTGAATTTATATGTTATACCACGCATAATTTATGTGACCAATTTTTGAAACTATTTTAAAAAAACAATTATGGGCATTCTTCAAGAGCAGCTGATGTAATTTGTGGAAGCTGTTTCTTGATATGATTATCATATAACCTATAAAAAATATAAGTTTACAAACTATAACATAAATTATAGAATAAGTAATAGAAGAAATCACAGTACAAATGATGTCATTTCTTCACAGTTGAGCAGAACATATTTTGAACTATGGGATGTTCATCATCTGAAATCCATCATTCAGGAACTCCACTGAATCTAATCTCTATCTGATTAAGAAAATGTAATTGATTCTCCATTTCATCATCAAAAATCTTGTCATTCTATCCCATGAATGTGTGTTTTGAGGGATATTCAGATTCAAAATAATGAGAGTAGAAAAAATAAATTTCCTCTTTTAAATAAGCTTCAGAAATTGAGCCTTCAACTAATTCTTTGTTACATAAATTTTTTGTTAATTTCTTTATGCATCTCTCGAATGGGTACATCTATAGAAATTGTACCATACCTACACATTTAGGATCATGTGGAAATGTAATATCATATGTTGCATTGAGTCAAAGAAAGCCAATGAGAGTATTTTCTTCAGTTTACATATAATTACAACAACATCTTCTTCTAGTTTTCTTAGTGAATCATAGTATGTTTTCGCCGCACAATTGTCTCAAAAAAATATGATATGTCTATTATCGAATCCAAAATCTTATAATTCAACAATCCTTTGAATCCAATTGTCATAAGTCTTTCCATTATAACATGACAATCATGACTTTTTAATCCATTAATATGACCATTTTTAACACATCTTCCCAAATTGGAAGCATAACCATCTGGAAGTCTCAAATCTGCAATCCACAAACAAAATAATAAGAGACTCTATTTGGGTAGTGTATAATGTAACGACCCGAGTCTGGAGCCCCTCCACTGGTGCCCCGTACCCGGTTCGCCACATAACCTCAAGCGTGTTTCCCCAAACGCCAGAGGCTGCCGACTAGCAGCGAGGGCCTTGGTGAGTCGGTGGGGAAACTATGCCCTCATTCGGTAAGGTATATAAGGTAAGGAAGACAACAATCAAGAGCGGAAGTAATAACAACAAACATAACAACAAAAACCAAACAACAGAAACAATGAATACATATAGTAATGATGATAATGATGCAGCAGGTACAACTATCTAAGGAAAGTAGCAAACACAACAACGTTTTGAAATACAACTGAAACCAACTGCAAAAGAAAAAAATGTAGTCTCCTCAGCATTGTGAGCCATGGCTCGGTCCCATGATCCCAATATCTTGGTGTAATCAAGATCCTGAAGTAGAAGTGGGCTTGCCCTTATCTATACATGCAGCAACATAGTCTGCTTGGGCCCAAAAGCATGGCCTAAACAGGGTGTGAGATACAATTCCAGTAGGAAATCACCCAAATATTTGTGCCTAACAGTCAATGAATACATGATAGTAATAAAACAAAAGTAGTAAACAGAAAATCACAAGCAGCTACAATGCACGGTTCTAACAAGTAAAGTACACAAGTAAACAGCCAGCAACAAAAGAAGAAACAGGTAACCCTCTGGGTAGCTCTCACAGCCTAACCCCTATGGTTCAACTTATAGTACTAGCAACCCTATGGGAGGCACACAGAGTCTCACCCCACTGGTTCAGCTACATAATTAAGAAGACTCTCTGGGGAAGCACTCACCGTCAATTCCCCCTATAGTCTCGTATCATGCTAAAGGCTCTCTGGCGAAGCACTCAACGTCAATTCCCCCTGTGGCCCACATCGTGGATCTACAGACTCTCTGGGGAAGCACTCAATGTCAATTCCCCCTATAGTCTCACATTGAAATTAAAAGACACTCTGGAGAAGACCTTCTGTCAATTGTCCGTTTAGTATACTACTCTAGGTTCTCACAGTCTTGAGTATAACTAAACATGCTCAGCGTGTGTGTATCATCCAAGTAAACCTCAAGAACGACTTGGATATCAACTAAGGCTCAAAAACATATCTAAAGAGATAGTTCCACTATCCTACAACAAGGTATGGCAACTGGAAAAATTTCCAATAGGAAAAACAAGCATGGAAAAGCAACCTAAGCACAAAAAAAATTACACTACTCACAAGAAATAACCTCTACTAAAGAAATCAAGCAAAGCAGGAAAACAACAAGAGAAAAACAAGAAACACGCAATACCCCGTTCAAGGGTATTGGTGTCAATTGCACATAATATTCATCAACTTTCTACGGAAAGGCACAAACCACCTACCTAGATCCGAGGAGATCGATATATGTGAACCATGATGACAGATTCCTCTTAGAACAACATAGATCTGAGAAAACGCACAAAATGTTCATCCCACTATAACATGGAAATGAGGCGGAATCAAGAAACAAGGCTAAAGCATAAGGAAGAACTCACCTTTGTGATTCCAACGCAACCAACCGTGCTCAAATCGGAGAACAGACGGCGAGGCGGGAGATCGTCGAAGATCTGGTTGTATGGTCGCTCTCGGACCGATGAAATCTAGAGAAGAAGGTGAAACTGAGGGTTAGGCGCGACCCCAGTCCAGAGCCCCTCCACTGGTGCCCCGTACCCGGTTCACCACATAACCTCAAGCGTGTTTCCCCAAACGCCAGAGGCTGCCGACTAGCAGTGAGGGCCTTGGTGAGTCGGTGGGAAAACTATGCCCTCATTTGGTAAGGTATACAAGGTAAGGAAGACAAAAATCAAGAGCAGAAGTAATAACAACAAAGATAACAACAAAAACCAATCAACATAAGCAATGAATACATAGATTAAATGATGATAATGATGTAGCAGGTACAACTATCTAAGGAAAGTAGCAAACACAACAACATTTTGAAATACAACTAAAACCAACTGCAAAAGAAAACAAAGTTGACTCCTAAGCGTCACGAGCCATGGCTCGGTCCCATGCTCCCTAGCTCCTGGTGTAATCAAGATTCAGAAGTAGAAGGGCACTTGCCCTTATCTATACCTGCAGTAACATAGTCTGCTTGGGCCCAAAAGCATTGCCGAAATAGGGTGTGAGATACAATTACAGTAGGTAATCACCCAAATATTTGTTCCTAACAGTCAATGAATACATAGTAGTAATAAAAAAAGAAGCAGTAAACAGAAAAGCACAAGCAGCTACAATCCATGATTCTAACAAGTAAAGTACACAAGTAAACAGCCAGCAATAAAAGAAGAAACAGGTAACCCTCTGGGTAGCTCTCATAGCCTAACCCCTGTGGTTCAACATATAGTACTAGAAACCCTATGGGAGGAACACAGAGTCTCACCCCTCTGATTCAGCTACGTAATTAAGCAGACTCTCTGGGGAATCACTCACCGTCAATTCCCCCTATAGTCTCGTATCATGCTAAAGGATCTCTGGGGAAGCACTCAACGTCAATTCCCCATGTGGCCCACATCGTGGATCTACAGACTCTCTGGGGAAGCACTCAATGTCAATTCCCCCTATAGTCTCGCATCGAAATTAAAAGACACTCTGGAGAAGCGCTTCCGTCAATTCTCCCTTTTGTATACTACTCTAGGTTCTCACAGTCCTGAGTATAACTAAACATGCCCAGTGTGTGTGTATCGTCCAAGTAAACCTCAAGATTGACTTGGATATCAACTAAGGCTCAAAAACACATCAACAGAGGCAGTTCCACTATCCTACAACAAGGTATGGAAACTGGAGAAACGCCCAACAGGAAAAACAAGCATGGAAAAGAAACCTGAGCACAAAATAAATTACACTACTCACAAGCAATAACCTCTATTAAAGCAATCAAGCAAAGCAGGAAAAAAAAAGGGAAAAACAGGAAACACGCAATACCCTGTTCAAGGGTATTGGTGGAAATTGCATATAATATTCATCAACTTTATACGGAAAGGCACAAACCACGTACCTTGATCTGAGGAGATCGATATATGTGAACCACGATGATAGATTCCTCTTAGAACAACGTAGATCTGAGAAAACGTACAAAACGTTCATCCCACTATAACTTGGAAAAGAGGAGGAATCAAGAAACAAGGCTAAAGTAGAAGGAAGAAATCACCACTTTGATTCCAACGCAACCAACCGTGCTCGAATCGAAGAACGGACGGCGAGGCGGGAGCTTGTCAAAGATTCGGCTGTACGGTCTCTCTCGGAACGATGAAATCTAGAGAAGAAGGTGAAACTAGGGGTTAGGCGTGACCCCAGTCCATTTAATGAAAAAAAAGAAAGGACACGGCGTGTACTTCTTGAGTACACGGAGTGTACTTTAATTTTCCGTACTCTGAATTAACCAGCCTCCACCTCAGCCTTACACACCGTGTGTGTGGCTCAGACACGACAAACACACAACTTCGAGCCAGAAAGAGTACATGGCGTGTACTCAAAAAGTACACAGCGTGTACTTCAAAAATTTCCAAAAAATTCATTTTTCTGAAAAAATCCAGAAAAATGAAAAACGTACCTGAAAAGAGATCTGGGTTCTTATAAACTTCCCCCTTTAAAGTAATTCTTCCCTGAATTTCCCTAATGAGTCAGAGAAGGAGAAACCCCGAACAGCTTCGGCCACTGCGATCGTACATTGAACTCCCTCTCCCATGTCTCGTCCTGTACTCTACTATGCTGCCATAGCACTCATACCAGAGGAACAGACCGTCCGCGGAGAACCTTCGTACTGCGATCGACAATCCAGATAAGATGCTCCTCAAACGATGAATCCACTTTAAGCTCGACTTCCTTAGGCTTAAAGGCGTGAGATGGGTCTGAAAAGTAACATCGGAGTTGAGAGATGTGGAAGATGTCATGCATGGCCCAATACCTCTGAGGTAGCTGCAACCGATAGGCGACCGGCCCTACTCTCTCCAAGACCGCAAACGGCCCGACGTACCACGGTGAAAGCTTACCCTATATCAGAATCCTTTTGTGTCCCAACCTCGGTGAAACGCGTAGAAAAACCTGATCACCGACCTCAAACTCCAGAGGTCGTCTCCGCTGATCAGCATAAGACTTCTGTCGAGACTGTGCAATAGCCATCCTCTTCCAAATTAGCTTTATCTGCTCTGAAGTCTCCTGAGCAAGACGAGGACCCAGAAAAGCCACCTCTCCTGCCTCCAGCCAGCATGAGGGTGATCAGAATGGCCTACCGTACAAAGCCTCGTATGGAGCCATCTAAATGGTCACCTGGAAGATGTTGTTTTAAGCGAACTCCACCAGGGGAATATGATTCTCCCAAGAACTGCCAAAGTCTTGAATGAAATCTCGGAGCATATCCTCAAGCACCTGGATCGTGCGCTTGGACTGGCCATCAGTCTGGGGATGGTATGTTGTACTCAAAATTACCTGTGTACCCAAGGCCTTCTGAAGTCCCTGCCAGAACCAAGAGGTAAAGTGCGCATCTCTGTCTGAAACAATAGAGCATGGAACTCCATGGAGACGAACAATCTCTCTGATTTAAATTCATCCCAGATCATCGACACTGAAAGTCTCCTTGATTGTCAAGAAGTAAGCAACCTTCATGAGCCTGTCGACGACAACCCAAACAACATCGTTCTCCCAGGGCGATCTCGGCAACCCGGTCACAAAGTCCATCGCAACATCGTTCCACTTCCACTCCGGAATGGGTAGATACTATAGAAGGCCTGCTGGTCACTGATGCTCTGCTTTCACCTGCTGACAAGTAGAACATCTCGTGAAAAAACCAGAAATATCCTTTTTCATACCCGGCCACCAGTACTGGCGATGAAGGTCCTGATACATCTTGGTGATGCCAGGATGAACTGCCCAAACTGAGGAATGAAAATACTACATTATCTCCTCACGTATGTCTGCTGGCACCCATATGCATCCCTAGAAAAGCAAGATCTCTTCCTCACCTACTGTCTATCTGGGAAGAGGGTTTTCTCCTGATACACTCTCCCACAGGACTAAGCCTTTTGATTCTGATAGCTGCCTCATCCGTACCCGATCGAGTATCATGGAGGTAACAGCTATAGAAGATAGAAAAGTCTGTCCCCGTCTGCCGTGCACCTCCAGATGCATCTCAGAGAATAGAGCCATCAGCTGCCACTAACTAATGGCCTCCTGAACCGCCTGAATCTGAGTTCTCCTGCTCAATGTGTCTGCCACGATATTTCCCTTTCCCGGCGTATAAGAAAGCTTGAAGACAAAAGACTATAGATACTCAAACCACATGCACTGCCTCAGATTCAGATCATGTTGAGTGAAGATATACTTGAGACTCTTGTGGTCAGTGAAGACCACAAAGTGCTCTCCTAGAAGATAGTGTCTCCAAAAGCGCAAGGCATGAACAAAAGCTGCCAACTCTAGATCATGCGTCGGGTAGTTCCTCTCATGTGGCCTCAACTGCCGAGACCCGTACGCAACGACTTCATCTCCCTGCATAAGCACAGCTCCCAGCCTGATACCCGAAGCATCACAGTAAACAGTGTAGCTCTTACCTGGCTCTAGAAGGACTAGTATCGGTGCTGACGTCAACCTCCCTTTCATCTCATGAAAGGCTGACTCACGAGAATCTAACCATAAGAACTTCTCCCCCTTCTTGGTCAGACCTGTCAAAGGTGCTGCTAGATGAGAAAAGTCCTGAATGAGGCGTCTGTAGTATTCAGCCAGCCCTAGGAAGCTTCGTACCTCAAAAATGTTCTTCGGCTACTCCCAAGAAACTACATCTCTCACTTTCTATGGGTCCACAGATACTCCTGCCTCTGATATTACGTGACCCAATAAGTGAATCTGATCCATTCAGATGTGGAACTTCAAGAGTTTAGCATAAATCCGATGCTCTCTCAGTGTACTCAAAACGATCTCAAGATGGGTAGCGTGGTCGTGTCGAGTGTGATAGTACACCAAGATATTGTCCATGAAGACCACGACGAAGTAATCCAAGTAAGGATGGAATACTTGGTTCATTAGTGCCATGAAAACTATAGGTGCATTCGTGAGTCCGAAAGGCATGACTGTATACTCGTAAAGACCGTACCTGCTCCTAAAGGCTGTCAGAGGTATATATGATGGTCTAACGCGCAATTGATGATAACCAGACCTCAAGTCAATCTTCAAGAACACCCAAGCTCCTTGAAGCTGATCGAAAATGTCATCAATCTAAGGGAAGGGATATAGGTTCTTGACCGTCAACTGGTTCAGCTTCCGGTAATCCACACTAAGCCGAAGGGTACCGTCTGCCTTCTTTGCAAACAGAATAGAAAAACCCCAAGGAGAGGTACTGGGTCGGATGAAACCCTTAGCCTGTTGCTCCTCCAACTACTTCTTGAGCTCCTGAAACTTAGGTCTGGCCATCCTATAAGGATGAATGGACACCAGTGCCGCTCCTGGCACGAGTTCAATAGAGAAGTCTACCTCACACTCCAAAGGAAAACCCGAAAATTCCTCTGGAAAGACATCCCTGAAGTGATCCACCACTGGAGGAAAGTCCAACTGCAGAGTCCCCTGATCATCCAGGTAAAGGATAACAATCTGGGCTATCACCCCTTCTAGCCCAAGATGCTCGAGTCCTGGCCGACTCGCCCGAACGTCCCATTCGCCTCTATGAAAAAAAGATTCACCCTCTGGTGAGATGAAACTGACTCTACGGAAATAGCAGTAGAAAACTGCCTGGAAGGAAATCAACCAGTCCATGCCAAGGATGACATCATAGCCTATCATCTCTAGGACATAGAGATCCCATAAGAAGCGCTACCCTGTAACCTCGAGAGGGCACTCTCTACACTGGCATACACTAGATGTCCTCGTTCTGAAAGGTGTGTCTAGTGTCAGCAAGTCAGCAGAAGAAAAGTTGCAGAGTCCAAGGCTCTCCAAAATAGAAACAGAGATAAAGCTATGTGTATCACCATTATTGAAAAGGGTTTAAGATAAAACTGAGGCAACTAAAATCGTACCTCGAAAAGTAGAAGGGTCGGGATCCTGCTCATGATAAGTCTTTTCTACGGCGAAAGACTGGCTCGTTCCACGGCCATGCGCCCATGGCTGACCACTCTCAGCTGAACCTCCCTGCTGGTGCTGAGGAACTGGTGGTTGACTGCCATGGCCTCGACCTCCACCATGGCCCAAACGGCCGGAAGAACTCCAGTTTTCCGACTGCTGAGAGACTGGTGGGCCTGCTCCTGAACGAGGAGTCATGGAAGAACCCCGGTCACCAGCTTCTCATAAGAAAACCTGAAAGAAATGCCTAATGTGACCCATCTTGCTGCAAGAATGGCACTCCACGGGATCTCTCTGGCACTGCGGCCTCGTGTGCCCTGTCCGGACCCACTGGTAGCATGTCACCTAGCTGCCTGATGATGCGTCTCGCATCCTCGAATCACCACGTGTAGGCTCCCTACGGCGCTTCTTGCTATCATCTGGAGGAAAGCTATCTCTGGAAGCAGAACCGCCCTAACTCGTAGCTCCAGAGACTCTCAGATTGCGCTCTTCAATCAGTACCTGGTTGACGATGGAAGTAATGGAAGTCAACTGGAAGATGTTCACCTATGAGCGGATCTCCCGTCTAAGTCCATCCTCAAACTTCCTCGCCAAGAACACCCCACTCCGATACCGAAGTGGTGTAAAACACTGCATCTCAGTGAAACAAGAGGAATACTCCATGACAGATAGAGTACCCTGCTCTAGGCTCATGAACTCCCGGGCTCGATCGGCCCTCAGGGTCTCCGGGTAGAAGTAGTCGTAGAACATGCACTAGAACTCCTCCCAATACATAGCCTATTGTTGACCTGCATGTGAGACCACGTCCCACCACCTCTTGTAAGAGTCTTGAAGCATGTAGGTGGAAAGCTTGACCCGCCTCTCTGGAGGCACCTCCAGATGCTCGAAGATAGTCAGCATGGCTTCTAGCCATGACTCTGCAGCCTGAGGTCCTCCCTCCCCTGAGAAAGTGGGAGGATTCTGCTGTTGAAAGACCCACGTAAAGTCTTTCATAGACAAGGTAGGAGGCGGTGCTCCCTAGAAGTCCTGCATCATCCTCATGAAACCTTCCCTAAACTGTGCATCAGCACCCGCGACTGGTACAACAACCGGTGCCAAGGCTGGCTCGGCTGGGTGATTGATAGGAAGTCCCTGATCAGCCATGTCTGGCATCTGATCACTTCCTGATGATAGACGTACAACCAAAGGACGTCTCAGAGGAATAGCTCTGAAATATCAAAAGCACACCTTAGATCAAGAAAACAAGGACAGAGAACACAAGGGTACAAAATGGGAATAGGGGAAGAAAAACATAAAAGATTGCAAAACATGACTACACGGCGTGTATAAAAACTACACAGTGTGTATTTTTAATCCAATGACATGGGGGTGTACTCTTTCCCTACAAGTCGTGTACACTTCAAACTACACGACATGATGACCCCAACACACGGTGCGTACTTGTAACTATTCCCCTACCTGAGTTCCTTACACGGCTACCCCACACGGTCCGACTTAACCCGAGACTACATGGTGTGTTTGAAACAAACACGGCATGCACTAGACAAGGCTTCGGTGGTCCGTGTTGATGATTACATGGCCATCTACATGGCTGGACCTTACACGGCATGCTCTGAGCAAACACGGCGTGTATAGGTAAAGGAGACACCATCTCGGGTTGTTCGTGACACGGCCGGGTACCTGGGCAAGACTACACGGCGTGTTCCGAACAAACACGGTGTGTGGAAAGGAAGGTAACGTCGGACCGTGTTGTTCGTGACACAGCCGGGTACCTAAATAGAACAACACCGTGTGTTCCCTAAGGACACAGCATGTGCTACCCAAGATTCCCTGACCTGTGTTGTTAGTGACACGATGGGGTACACGGCTCTGAACTCACACAGCGTGTACCAATGGTACACGGCGTGTTACCGAAGTTTCTCCCACGACACCATGTTCTGCTCACACGGTTAGTGAAATGGCATGAAAACTACACGGCGTGTATTCAAAAAGTACACGCCCTGTATTATGGGTTTTTTCTGGGTAGTATCTCAGAAACTACACAGAATTATAGAAACACTAAAAACAAGGGAAAAGGTGCCAATTTCCGATCTGTGAGGGCCCATAACACCTCAGGAACAAAAATTCAGAATTGATTTTAAGCAAGGAACAAAACAAACAGTTTTCTAACATAACTGCTGAGAATCTATCAGGCATCTATCACAATAGCATTCATAATCTACATAGAGCCTATCACAACAGCATGCAATCGCTAATGCACCCTAGATGGCATGGCAAGAATGCATGGCATGTGAATCCTACAAGTGTATATATAATGCATGAGACGGAATACCCTCATCTCATCAGGTTACGACAGAAATAGGACCAAAATATCAAAACAATAATAGAAAAAGTCATGTGAATCACTCTAGGTGAAATCAGGTCAACCATAAAATCTCAAAACCAGAAAAAATTCAATTAACGAGGTAGTATGGATTTTCCCTGTACATGGGTTAGCTACTCCCGAGCACAGCTTAATGCCATGTACTGAATCTATCCTATCCCTGGATAAATTCTCCAAATATCGAGCAAGAGAAATAAACTCCTCTGATACCACTTTTTAATCACCTGAGTTCGGAGCCCCTCCACTGGTGCCTCGTACCCGGTTCACCACATGACCTCAAGCGCGTTTCCCCAAATGCCAGAGGCTGCCGACTAGCAGCGAGGGCCTTGGTGAGTCAGTGGGGAAACTATTCCCTCATTCGGTAAGGTATAAAAGGTAACGAAGACAACAATCAAGATCAGAAGTAATAACAACATACATAACAACAAAAACCAAACAGCAGAAGCAATGAATACATATAGTAATAATGATATTGATGCAGCAGGTACAAGTATCTATGGAATGCAACAAACACAACAACGTGCTGAAATACAACTGACACCAAGTGAAAAAGAAAACAAAGTAGACTCCTCAGCATCACGAGCCACGGCTCGGTCCCATGCTCCCTATTTCCTGGTGCAATCAAGATCCTGAAGTAGAAGGGCGCTTGCCCTTATCTATACCTGCAGCAATATAGTCTTCTTGGGCCCAAAATCATGGCCCAAACAGGGTGTGAGATACAATTCCAGTAGGCAATCACCCAAAGATTTGTGCCTAACAGTCAATGAATACATGGCATTAATAAAACAAGAAGCAGTAAATAGAAAAGCATAAGCAGCTACAATCCACAGTTCTAACAAGTAAAGTACACAAGTAAACAGTCAGCAACAAAAGAAGAAATAGATAACCCTCTGGGTAGCTCTCATAGCCTAACCCCTATGGTTCAACTTATAGTACTAGAAACCCTCTTGGAGGCACACACAGTCTCACCGATCTGGTTCAGCTACGTAATTAAGCAGACTCCCTGGGGAAGCACTCACCGTCAATTCCCCCTATAGTCTCGTATCGTGCTAAAGGCTCTCTAGGGAAGCACTCAATGTCAATTCCCCATGTGGCTCGTGTCATGGATCTACAGACTCTATGGGGAAGCACTCAACATCAATTCCTCCTATAGTCTCGTATCGTAATTAAAAGACACTCTGGAGAAGCCCTTCTGTCAATTCTCCCATTGGTCTACTACTCTAGGTTCTCACAGTCCTGAGTATAACTAAACATGCCCAGCGCATGTGTATCATCCAATTAAACCTCAAGAATGACTTTTCTATCAATTAAGGCTTAATAGTATATCAAAAGAGACAGTTCCACTATCCTACAACAAGGTATGGAAACTGGAAAAACACCCAATAGGAAAAACAAGCATGGAAAAGTAACCTGAGCACAAAATAAATCACACTACTCACAAGTAATAACCACTACTAAATAAATCAACCAAAGAAGGAAAACAACAAGGGAAAACAGGAAACATGCAATACTCCATTCAAGGGTATTGGTGGAAATTGCACATAATATTCATCAACTTTCTACGGAAAGGCACGAACCACCTACCTAGATCCGAGGAGATTGATATATGTGAACCACAATGACAGATTCCTCTTAGAACAATGTAGATCTGAGAAAACTCACAAAACGTTCATCCCACGATAACATGGAAACGAAGAGGAATCAAGAAACAATGATAAAGAAGAAGGAAGAACTCACCGCTGCGATTCCAACGCAACCAACCATGCTCGAATTGGAGAACGGATGGCGAGGTGGGAGCTCATTGAAGATCTAGCCATACGGTCGCTCTCGGATGGACGGAATCTAGAGAAGAAGGTGAAATTGGGGGTTAGGCGCTACCCCGATCCGTTTAATGAAAAAAAGTACACGGCGTGTACTTCTTTAGTACACGGCATGTACTTCAATTTTCCATACTCCGAATTAACTGTCCTCCACCTCAGCCTTACACACCATGTGTGTGGCCTGGACACGGCCAGAACACATCTTCGAGCCGGAAAGAGTACACGGTGTGTACTCAAAAAGTACATGATTTGTACTTCGATAATTTCTAGAAAATTAATTTTTCTGAAAAACTCCAGAAAAAGGAAAAACATACCTGAAAAGAGATCCAGGTTCTTACATATAAGTTTCTTTTGGGTTCATTAACCTCTGTGATTTGAAATTTTGAAATAGTTCATGTTCAGGTCATCTACAAATTTGGGCAAGATCTAATAGTGCCTTTACATTATATTTGGTCTTACTTGGTGTATCCAAAACTATATGAAGTAAATTATCAAAACAGTTCTTCTCATTATTCATGACATCCAACAAGTAATGGAGCAACAAATCAGACCAATATGGAAGATCCCCAAAAAAGCTCTTTTTTATCCAATTATGTTCTTTACCAAAGCTATAAATTTTTTATTGGTTTAGTATTGGCCCAAATGTGATGGGAGGTAATGAAAATAAAACTTATTTTAACTCTATGCCAGAGATCATTTTGTGAGGTTCATCCCTTTCAATTGTTGTAATACCCCAAGATTTTATAGTGTGTTATTTCTTCAAAATAATTCAATAAATTTCACTATACGCAACACCAAGTTCAATCACACCATGACTTACCAAACAAGCTGTTCAAAAGAGGTTATGAATAGTGTTAACTAAATTTTAAACTTTATATAATCCTTATAAATTTAGAATCCATATTATGAGTTTCTAAGACATAATGTAAGAACAAATTCATTTTCAGTATTGCACTTTTACCAAATTTTAATAGTGAACCCTTTTTAGATACTATATTTTAAATTTTTTGACTAAATGGGGACATCAAAAATTTAAAATGAAACATCCCAAGCTTCCACGGTACGCTAGCGTGTGTTGTACGCAACACCGAGTTCTAAAACACCGTAACCAATCAAACTAGCCGTTATGAATAGTAATACCTACCTTTTGAAATTATATATATTTTATATTTTAAAATGGACTTCATTTTTGGATTCAGAATATCGAATTTAGCCTAAGGTGAAATTTTGGTACTTTTCGGATAACGTTCATATTTTGATGAATAGTGAAAATTACTAAATTTTAATTAAAAACCGCTTTTTTAATCAAAATAATTAATAGTGATAAATTGTGAATTTGAGTGGTTTTAAAGTATATTTAGAAAATATTTTTACCATTTAATATAATGTTGGTCATTGGACATAATTTTACAATTAAACCGAACATAAACAAGTGTCAATCTTTTGATAGTTATTATCTCTTAAAAACACGCTTTTTGTTTTGACAACGAGAATTAATTTTAAAATAATTTCTGCCACTTATGTGTTTTGAATTTAGAAAAATGGATTCCATATTTGGAATCAGGATGTCCAAATTATGTAAATAGGTAACTTTTATTTTTAGACATTTTGAATAATTACTGCGGTAAATATTTTATTTACCATGGTTAAGGGTAAATCCGGTAAATAAGGGTTAACAAATAATATTATAATAATACTAAATTACCCTAAAACGCGTCTTAACCCTATTTTTTGATACATGGTCGACCATGGGAATCTTTGGGTCGATTTTGGGACCCCATGGATCCACTTGTAAGTGATAATGACACATTATTTTAATTAAGTTAAAATGAATACAAAAATGACACAAGCATATATCTTTTAGAAAAACAATTTTTACATAGGGTTATATATGTTGGATTTTAGATTATATATATTCATTAGAAAGATAAAACGATTTTCTACATAATTATATTTTATTTATAATTTTTAGACATTAAATAATTTATTTTATTTATGACACAATGATGATGCAATAATTACTATAATAGTGAAAAATTAAAATAATTGATATTATAAATACCCAAATAAATATAATATGAAGCTTTTAATGAATTAAACTAATTTTCTAGGATAATATGATATATTAGGATTGATTTATTTGACTTTGTTAGAATTAATCAATCTGTTATGAGTTTCACAAAAATAAACTATTGAATAGTGTATAAATTGACATAAAAGAGTTTTTAAAACAAATATTATATTATTAATTGATATTAAATTCATAAAAATCTAAGGTTCGGCCAAGAGACTTATATCCTGATAGTTTCATCATTAATGGACCAATTGGGGGTCGCTTGGATGTATATCGTAAGTTTATTAACCATATTATATAAAAATACAAAGAGACATTGTAAAAGTGAAACTAATTAACTTAGAGTTAATACTTAAAGATAAGGTTAATATAAGTACCCAAACCTGTCTAAATTCTATTGGATGAGTTGTTTTCGACCCATCCCCACCTTAAACTTTGAATAGTAAACTTTGGAGCCATTGGAAACCGAATATGAATTTATTATAAATTAATATTTCTAGCTTTTCCAAAGGTGCCCCTCACCCCTCTTATAAAAGGGCACTCCTCCTTCTCATTTCTTCACACCCTCAAAGCCTTTTGGTTCGGCCAAACTCTGCCCAAATACTCTCCCAACTCCCCTCACTACAACCTAGAGGGCTTAGTTTGATCGGAAAGCCAACCTAAGGAGCCCTTTTGATCAAATCAAAAGGAAGAACCCGAAGAAGAGGTAAGGTTTTCACCACCCCTTTTTAAGTTCCTTTCTTCTTCCACTTCCTCTTTCTTTGTTATTACCATTATAAAATAATAACTCCAGTATCATCTATATAATTTGATGTTATTATAAATATGGTACAACCATATTCAGTATTCTATCCATCCTTTGAATAACATGTCACCATACGTGAGTACGTACGGCTTACCGTCTCCACGTCGTGGTGTAATTGTTATTCAATATATTATTATTTGGATGGGTATAATAATGATTTGTAACTCATGTAAATAATAAATATAACATGATAATAATTCTGTATATATGATATAAAATCCAATTATATATCATTTTAATATCAAAAGAATGATATTGTTGCTCGTGCGTATGTACGGACTACCGTCTCCACGAACGCGATGAGATTCATTGTCCATCATATCCATTCAAGTATAATTATAATTTTATGATTTAAAAATAGTATCTAAGGACTTGATATCATTATGGATATGAATAATATACATCCCATTAATAACGAATATGGCTCACATAACAAAGAATATAAAGTAAAATGAACCCGTTAACACCCGAAATGACGATAATTCTATGATATTATTAACAAATCAATGTTAAAAGATCATATATGATATCATATTAAAGTAAATGATTCTTGTATTATTCAATAACAATTATTTCACCATTATACAGGAGTTAAACCTACCATCGACCAAGGAAAAAGTACAAAGTAAGGGATTTTCTTATCTCACTTTCAATTCCGTGAGATTTCCATTGTTCGCCACTAAATTATTGAAAGTGGTGTATTGTGTACTGCCATTTGATATATATTATCATGATTCTATTTATATTCATGTTATTCTGTAAATCATTTGGTGGTTATTAACTTTTTTCCATACTACTCAGTTGATTAACGTGGTAAGGAGTTTCTTATCTCACTCTTAATTTCGTGAGAATTCCATTATTCACCACTTATTTATTGCATGTGGTGTGTGTGCTTCCCATGTTTGTATTCATTGTGTAATATACTTTAATTCATGTATATTTACATCATCATTGTGTTATCCTTCTTTCATGGGTTCATGTTTCATAAGTTACCAAATCGATAAGGGAATTTGAAATTCCAATTTCCATTTATTCGGCTTTATGCAAACTCCATTGATTATTTTACTCCGAGATTATGTGTGGAATATATATTCATTCTCTTATGTAATAATTTCCACTCCCCTTCCTGTGGATATACTTTTGATACACATAATCACTCCATTGATAATTCTCAAGTCATTGATATGAATTTGATAAGAGTAATTCACCATTTGTTGAGTTAAACATCCAATTCGTTGGTGTTGTTTTTACAAGAATATGTGTGAATATCCTATGATTGGTTTACACTAAATATCCAATCATATTTAGTGTATTTATATTTGTCACACATAATTATGTCATTGATTTATCCTTAACCTAAGGATACAGCCTTTATGAGAGATTTCAACTCAATTTACATTCCATTGAGACTTCTTTGTTGATATACACCAAATCACTTTTATGTGGTGTATATAATGTACTTTGACATAGTATATCATGATTCCCTTTATTCTCATGATATTACAAAGTTTTGATTACCTCAATTATTTGTATTCAAGTGTCTCTTTTGGTTAGAATCTCTAACTAAAATACCATTTTTAAATGTTTTAAAGACTTATTCATCTAAACCTTTCTGATTAATGTCCATGTTTTAAAAATGGTTTTAAGGATTTATTTATATGGAGATTAAATTTTAGAAATAAAAACTTCTTATAAAAAGTTTCAATGTGTTATGGGACACTTTCATTCAAAAATCTACTTTTAAATGGATTCTTGACAAATAGTGTGACTTTTAAATGTTTTCAAGAAAAGGGGGATATTTCTCTCAAATAGTTTTGATGATCATTTTCATCTATGTCAACATCCTTCATTATTCTTGATTGAGGTTAATGTGATACAATACAATCGTCCATATTGTATCGAAGATGTGCTTTTTTTATACCATTCATGGTTTGTGGTAAAAGTATTGACATTTCGTATGCTAGTTTTAATACGAATGTTTATGTTATGTTTAAACATGTTCATCTGAGGAATGCATTGGACTTAATAAGTGACAGGTGGAGCCCGCTATAGCTCCTCGATGCATCGGTAGGTCTCATGAGACAAACTAGTGTCTTGGCACAAGGCCTTGGCAAAATCTTATTTGTAGTCTTGGCACGAGGCCTTGGCTATGTGGTTATGATAGTCTGGCATTATGCATTCCATCATTATGAAAGTGGTTATTGATATTGCATGTGATCATTCGACTAGTAGAATATCCATGTGAGTAAGTAAATGGCATTATTTCATTTTACCTTCGCCATTTTATGCTGAAGTTCAAATTTAAAAGGCTTTTGTTTTAGTTATAAATTGCCTTAAGTGTTTATGCTTATTTATGAAAGCTTCTACTATAATGTTATCCTTACTGAGCATCCGATCTCACCCCTTTCGATGTTTTATTTTTCCCAGGATTATGAAGAAGTAATTTATGAATGACCTGCAGGGAAAGTATGAGTGGATATGAAGACAAGATGTTTTTTTTATGATGTAATGTAAAAATTTATGGATGTATCTAGTTATTCCAAGGCTACTAAACTAATCGGTCTTTCGAGACTTGATCTTTCTCGTGATCATGCCAATGTTATGTAATAATGCACCGACTCTAGGTAATTAGGGTCGGGGCATTACAGTTGGTATCAGAGGAAGTTTAGTACAAACCTTGGTAGCTAGATTTAGATAAACTCTGATTAGAGCACGTAGACCTAAGATGAACTTTGTGGATTAGTATAAAAGAACATCCTAGAATTTTGGTATTGTAGAGATTTTGTGAGTTTTCTGAGCAATACATCCCTGTCTGGATATGAGCAGGTAGAGGCGGCTCTGGCACAGATGTACCTAGGGGTAAAACCCGAAAACACCGCTTTGAGCTAGACTCGAACGGGAACTGGTGCACGACAACGGGCCTTGTTGCACTCTTGGTTACGACACTCTCGGGGGATATGCTTAGGATAATTTACATTTTCTTTACAAACCGATTTAAGTAATATATACATAAGATGAGAGTAAATGACCTTGGTTAATCCTAATATGTTTCAAATTGAGAATATGGTGACATTTTAATCTCTAAATGATTTTACGACTACTATTACTCACACAATGCTTTCTGGTTTTAGTCAATGGATGGATTCCAAGGAAGTCATAGTGACTTTGAGAATGATGTACAAGGTGGGAGAGGTGGTGGCGATGAGCAACAAAATGGAATGTTGATAGGCGTAAAAGATATCGTCTTTATGCCAAATCAGTTCACCAAAAATATGATCAACAACATATATATTAACCAACTCCTAGACTCAACAAGGAAGAGAAAGGTGATTAATGATAAGATCTCCAGCAATGGAGACCATGGAGAAAAGAAACCTCAATTTTCATCATACAGGAAATGTGGAAAGAGACACCCAGGAAAGTGTCTCAATGGGACAACGAAATGTTTTACATACGGGAAGGAAGGACATAAAGTGAAGAATTGCCGAAGAAAAATGAAGATTACTATGGAAGAAGATAAAAATGGTCCCAAGAGTCCATTTACAGTCATTTGCCATAAATGTAGGGGACCTGGCCATTACCCGAGTGAAGGTCCTATTCTATAGGATATTTTATTGGTCAAAGAAGAAGATATGTGGAAATAAATGGTTGGAGAAAAATTTAAAAAGTATTAGCACTCCTTGTTGATGGGGTTACTTTGGAATAATTTTCTCTTGTATTTGTAACCCAGCAGTTTCCCATGTGAGAATGATTTTTGAGGAAGAATTTTCTCTTCTCTTGTGGATATAGGTATAAATAACCATTTGGTTTTATATGATCATTGGGGTTTGAGAAAATGATAAGTTATTATAATTTGGGATGAAAATGCAAAGTATGATATAACATTTGTGGTTAAATTATGTTATTTTGATGAATTTATCTCATTTTGGTAATATTATAAAATATAGTTTTTGAAAAAGGACAACACGTAGACCGTGTGACAACCCGTCGCGTCGGACAATCTGTGGGAATCGAACCCACAACCAAAGTGTGATTGGGATTTATCGCCTACCACTGGACTACGTGAAGTCCCTGGTTAGTATGACTATTTTTTTTTGTTAAATGATTTTATTGATCAATAATAAGATGATTTGGGTTCTTATGTCTTATCAAATGAATACCCTTGGTATAGGAAAATGATTTGGTGATTAAGTGGTAAATGTTATTTTAGAAGATGTTCGTTTTGTTAGGAACACTATATGCCCAAGGAAAATAGAATACAATGAGGTTTCATTTGTAGAGTAATGGTGGATTTTTATCTACATTTTTATTGTTGATTTATAGTGATTTGGGTTATTTATGGAAATGAGTAACCTATAACAGAGAATATGTGATGATGTTAATTACTTTTAAGTATGTGACTTTAAGAGTATTTGATGTCATTTGGAGATACAATATAACATGGGAGACTACATAATCAAATTCTTCTATTTTTTGGGTTTCAATATTAGTTTGGATTATATTAAAGGATTTTAAGGACAATTTGTTATTGAATTGTATCTATTTAACTTTGGGGTATTGTTGGTTTAATTTTAGAAATTAAGATTAGTGCATATTTATCTCAATGAATATCCTTTTGGGGGATCATTAGATCATTCACTAACCATTTTGGTTTTGATTAATCTTCAAAGACAACGTAAATATATGGTTTATCCTACATGGATCATGTGATTCTATAGAAGTTTATTCTAGCTCTTCCAGTGTGACCAAGTCTTCTTGAATACTCATCGTTTAAAAAAAATTGAGTTAGTGGTGGAAATTTATTAAAGAATGAAAATCTACTTAAAATTTAAGTATATCTCATAATGTTCTTAGTCAATATCATAAATGAATTCCTCTTCCTTATGTAATGTAACTTTAAAAAAAATGTTGTCCTAGATGGTACATTAAATCATCAATAATTTATGGCTTTGGGATTGTTGGCCTTTTCATAGCCATGTTCTCTACCACTCTCCATCAGATAATTGATGGTTAGATTTCTCTTCCATATCCATATTTTCCTACATGGAACCCTAGTATGTGTTATTTTCGGTAATCTTCATACTTTCCACTCTTTATTTTAAATAGAGGCCTCATTAATTCATTTTTTGATGTGGGATTTCAACTAAGATATTTTGAAACGTCAAAAATGTGTTATCCCAATACCCTATGTTTTCTTGGACCGATGGTATTTCAAATCATCATAGATTGATGAGTTTAAGGACCTCAATTTTATACTTGTTTGTGATTGATGACCTCAATCACTACCTATAAATATTTACGTTTTTCCTCCAATCATATGTCTCTAATTACCACCAATGTTCTCCTAATCGAGATCATAATTTGGTGGTGATCCATTTATTTCTCTTTTCGTCATATTAAGACTAAATTTTAGTAACCCAATTTCCGATGTGGGTTTTCCCACAAAGATATTTTCTATTTTCAACCTTTTATTTTCGAAGAACAATTTCAAATTGCGAGGACGCAATTTATTGAAGGAGGGGAGAATGTAACACCCCAAGATTTTATAGTGTGTTATTTCTTCAAAATAATTCAATAACTTTCACTACACACAACACCAAGTTCAATCGCACCATGACTTACCAAACAAGCTGTTCAAAAGAGGTTATGAATAGTGTTAACTAAATTTTAAACTTTATATAATCCTTATAATTTTAGAATCCATATTATGAGTTTCTTAGACATAATGTAAGAACAAATTCATTTTCAGTATTGCACTTTTACCAAATTTTAATAGTGAACCCTTTTTAGATACTATATTATAAATTTTTTGACTAAATGGGGACATCAAAAATTTAAAATGAAACATCCCAAGCTTCCACGGTACGCTAGCGTGTGTTGTACGCAACACCGAGTTCTAACACACCGTAACCAATCAAACTAGCCGTTATGAATAGTAATACCTACCTTTTGAAATTATATATATTTTATATTTTAAAATGGACTTCATTTTTGGATTCGGAATATCGAATTTAGCCTAAGGTGAAATTTTGGTACTTTTCGGATAACTTTCATATTTTGATGAATAGTGAAAATTACTAAATTTTAATTAAAAACAACTTTTTAATCAAAATAATTAATAGTGATAAATTGTGAATTTGAGTGGTTTTAAAGTATATTTAGAATATATTTTTAAAATTTAATATAATTTTGTTCATTGGACATAATTTTACAATTAAACCGAACATAAACAAGTGTCAATCTTTTGATAGTTATTATCTCTTAAAAACACGCTTTTTGTTTTGACAGTGGGAATTAATTTTAAATTAATTTCTGCCACTTATGTGTTTTGAATTTAGAAAAATGAATTCCATATTTGGAATCAGGATGTCCAAATTGTGTAAATAGGTAACTTTTATTTTTAGACATTTTGAATAATTACTGCGGTAAATATTTTATTTACCATGGTTAAGGGTAAATCCGGTAAATAAGGGTTAACAAATAATATTACAATAATAATAATTACCCTAAAACGTGTCTTAACCCTATTTATTGATACATGGTCGACCATGGGCATCTTTGGGTCGATTTTGGGACCCCATGGATCCACTTGTAAGTGATAAATACACTTTATTTTAATTAAGTTAAAATGAATACAAAAATAACACAAGCATATATCTTTTAGAAAAACAATTGTTACATAGGGTTATATATGTTGGATTTTAGATTATAAATATTCATTAGAAAGCTAACACGATTTCCTACATAATTATATTTTATTTATAATTTTTAGACATTAAATAATTTATTTTATTTATGACACAATGATGATGCAATAATTACTATAATAGTGAAAAATTAAAATCATTGATATTATAAATACCCAAATAAATATAATATGAAGCTTTTAATGAATTAAACTAATTTTATAGGATATTATGATATATTAGGATTGATTTAATTGACTTTTTTAGAATTAATCAATCTTTTATGAGTTTCACAAAAATCAACTATTGAATATTGTCTAAATTGACATAAAAGAGTTCTTAAAACAAATATTATATTATTAATTGATATTAAATTCCTAAAAATCTAAGGTTCGGCCAAGAGACTTATATCATGATAGGTTCATAATTAATGGACCACTTGGGGGTCTCTTGGATGTATATAGTAAGTTTATTAACCATATTATATAAAAATACAAAGAGACATTGTAAAAGTGAAACTAATTAACTTAGAGTTAATACTTAAAGATAAGGTTAATATAAGTACCCAAACCTGTCTAAATTCTATTGGATGAGTTGTTTTCGACCCATCCCCACCTTAACCTTTGAATAGTAAACTTTGGAGCCATTTGAAACCGAATATGAATTTATTATAAATTAATATTTCTAGCTTTTCCAAAGGTGCCCCTCACCCCTCTTATAAAAGGGCACTCTTCCTTCTCATTTCTTCACACCCTCAAAGCCTTTTTGTTCGGCCAAACTCTTCCCAAATACTCTCCCAACTCCCCTCACTACAACCTAGAGGCCTTAGTTTGATCCTAAAGCCAACCTAAGGAGCCCTTTTGATCAAATCAAAAGGAAGAACCCGAAGAAGAGGTAAGGTTTTTACCACCCCTTTTTAAGTTCCTTTCTTCTTCCACTTCCTCTTTCTTTGTTATTACCATTATAAAATAATAACTCCAGTATCATATATATAATTTGATGTTATTATAAATATGGTACAACCATATTCAGTATTCTATCCATCCTTTGAATAACATGTCACCATACGTGCGTACGTACGGCTTACCGTCTCCACGTCGTGGTGTAATTGTTATTCAATATATTATTATTTGGATGGGTATAATAATGATGTGTAACTCATGTAAATAATAAATATAACATGATAATGATTCTTTATATATGATATAAAATCCAATTATATATCATTTTAATATCAAAAGAATGATATTGTCGCTCGTGCGTATGTACGGACTACCGTCTCCACGAACGCGATGAGATTCATTGTCCATCATATCCATTCAAGTATAATTATAATTTTATGATTTAAAAATAGTATCTAAGGACTTGATATCATTCTGGATATGAATAATATACATCCCATTAATAACGAATATGTCTCACATAACAAAGAATATAAAGTTAAATGAACCCGTTAACACCCGAAATGACGATAATTCTAAGATATTATTAACAAATCAATGTTAAAAGATCATATATGATATCATATTAAAGTAAATGATTCTTTTATTATTCAATAACAATTATTTCACCATTATGCAGGAGGTAAACCTACCATCGACCAAGGAAAAAGTACAAAGTAAGGGATTTTCTTATCTCACTTTGAATTCTGTGAGATTTCCATTGTTCGCCACTAAATTATTGAAAGTGGTGTATTGTGTACTGCCATTTGATATATATTATCATGATTCTATTTATATTCATGTTATTCTGTAAATCATTTGTTGGTTATTAACTTTTTTCCATATGACTCAGTTGATAAACGTGGTAAAGAGTTTCTTATCTCACTCTTAATTTCGTGAGAATTCCATTATTCACCACTTATTTATTGCATGTGGTGTGTGTGCTGCCCATGTTTGTATTCATTGTGTAATATACTTTAATTCATGTATATTTAAATCATCATTGTGTTATCCTTCTTTCATGGGTTCATGTTTCATAAGTTACCAAATCGATAAGGGAATTTGAAATTCCAATTTCCATTTATTCGGCTTTATGCAAACTCCATTGATTATTTTACTCCGAGATTATGTGAGGAATCTCTATTCATTTTCATAGGTAATAATTTCCACTCCCCTTCCTGTGGATATAATTTTGATACACATAATCACTCCATTGATAATTCTCAAGTCATTGATATGAATTTGATAAGAGTAATTAACCATTTGTTGAGTTAAACATCCAATTCGTTGGTGTTGTTTTTACAAGAATATGTGTGAATATCCTATGATTGGTTTACACTAAATATCCAATCATATTTAGTGTATTTAAATTTTTCACACATAATTATGTCATTGATTTATCCTTAACCTAAGGATACAACCTTTATGAGAGATTTCATCTCAATTTACATTCCATTGATACTTCTTTGTTGATATACACCAAATCACTTTTATGTGGTGTATATAATGTACTTTGACATAGTATATCATGATTCCCTTTATTCTCATGATATTACAAAGTTTTGATTACCTCAATTATTTGTATTCAAGTGTCTCTTTTGGTTAGAATCTCTAACTAAAATACCATTTTTAAATGTTTTAAAGACTTATTCATCTAAACCTTTCTCATTAATGTCCATGTTTTAAAAATGGTTTTAAGGATTTATTTATATGGACATTAAATTTTAGAAATAAAAACTCCTTTTAAAAAGTTTCAAAGTGGTATGGGACACTTTGATTCAAAAATCTACTTTTAAATGGCTTCTTGACAAATAGTGTGACTTTTAAATGTTTTCAAGAAAAGGGGGATATTTCTCTCAAATAGTTTTGATGATTATTTTCATCTATGTCAACATCCTTCATTATTCTTGATTGAGGTTAATGTGATACAATACAATCATCCATATTGTATCGAATGAGTTATGTTTGACTGTGGATGTGCTGTTTTTATACCATTCATGGTTTGTGGTAAAAGTATTGGCATTTCGTATGCTAGTTTTAATACGAAAGTTTATGTTATGTTTAAACATGTTCATTAGAGGAATGAATTGGACTTAATAAGTGACGGGTGGAGCCTGATATAGCTCCTCGATGCATCGGTAGGTCTCATGAGACAAACTAGTGTCTTGGCACAAGGCCTTGGCAAAATCTTATTTGTAGTCTTGGCATGAGGCCTTGGCTATGTGGTTATGATAGTCTGGCATTATGCATTCCATCATTATGAAAGTGGTTATTGATATTGCATGTGATCATTCGACTAGTAGAATATCCATGTGAGTAATTAAATGGAATTATTTCATTTTACCTTCGCCATTTTATGTTGAAGTTCAAATTTAAAAGGCTTTTGTTTTAGTTATAAATTGCCTTAAGTGTTTATGCTTATTTATGAAAGCTTCTGCTATAATGTTATCCTTACTGAGCATCCGAGCTCACCCCTTTCAATGTTTTATTTTTCCCAGGATTATGAAGAAGTAATTTATGAATGACCTGCAGGGATAGTATGAGGGGATATGAAGACAAGATGTTTTATATGATGTAATGTAAAAATTTATGGATGTATCTAGTTATTCCAAGGCTACTAAACTAATCGGTCTTTCGAGACTTGATCTTTCTCGTGATCATGCCAATGTTATGTAATAATGCACCGACTCTAGGTAATTAGGGTCAGGGCGTTGCAATTGTGCCTTTTCTGAAATGAGATATGTTCATCTGAAAAGGATGATCGGTTGGAAGAAATTTGCGATAACAGTCAAAATTGCATGTTTTTTTCCATTGACGAGCATAAAAGATATTTTGTATTTCATACAGAAAGGCCATGATTTCGGACCATGTGTACTCCATATAGATAGCATGCCATATGATGGAAAGTCACTAAGTGTCCAAATCAATGTAGCTTTTAATATGAAATTTAGTTTCACAGTAACAGCATATGTACTAACACTATTACTCCATAATAAATGTAACTCATCAATTAATGGGTTGAAATAAACATCAATATTTTTTATCGGATGTCCTGGGATTAATAAGGTTATGAAGATATAGGGATCCTTCATCAATATCTATGGAGGTAAATTTTATAGAGTTATAATTAAAGGCCAATATGAATACTGACTACCATAAGAACCAAACAGACAGAAAACGTCAGTAGAAAGACCCAATCACATTTTTCGGGCTTCTAAAGAAAAATATGGATGCAGTCGATAAAAATGATTCCATGAATCACCACCAGATGGATTATTCAAGATTTTGTCAGTTGAAATCATGGTTTTGTGCCATGACATCATTGAAAATGTGTTCATAGAAATAAATAAATATTGAAACTGGGTGTAAGGGGGATATATCTCAACTATTTTATAGGAATTGATCCAGACTTCCCCAGTTGAGCATCTTTATACCTTGATTGTCAACATGTGGGAAAACTATCCAATGACTCATTTTTACCAGAATATAATATGAAATCATTTTCACAAGCATGAATCTTTGATAACAAAGGCCCAGATTATGAACCAGCCTCTTTCTCTCATAGTAATTTATAGGAAACAAATTTTCACCAGGTAACAGTGTTTTATCCGAAGAAAATATCTGATCAAAATAGTTGTATGACATGGCATTATCTTATTTAGTAGCCATAAATTTTTCAATCGCTTCTAATTTTCTTATCTTGAAACCCAGATATAATGTATCCTTAGCAGACCTCAATGACTCATAAAATTCAGATGGTGCCAACATAGGAGTTAAATCAATATCATCCTAAGTTTCAGTTTGTTGAACAGGTGGACCTAAAACATCATGGACTAAATTTTGAAACTGTGATGGATCCGAAATCAAGTTATTAGCATCTTCTCTAGAACTGCATTCACCATGTTGAAACCAAAACATATAATCTGGTTGAAAATCAAACTATAAGGGATGTCCCCCATCCTTTCCAAATGTTTCAACCATTATCAGAACACATTTTTTACAAGGGAACTTAATTATTCCTTCTGAAAAAATTCATGTTTTGATGATGCAAATGATAAGAAAGCTTCAACTCACTCAATATATATATGATTTAAACCAGAACTGTTGAATTTTTGTAGTGATTTATCTAAGCGTGATTATCTAATAATGACTATTGTCGACTTCCTTGTTCCATATTTTTCTACAAAATATAAAATTATTACTATTTTTGAATAATTTAAAATTTGAAAACACTAACCAAAAGAAGAAGATAAATAGATACAACTACTTCTTAATAATTATCATTAATTACAACCGACACAATTTCTAGTGGATTGACGGCTACTCTTTTGTCTGATAGCTCATTTACTTGTAACTTTTTCACACTGAAATCAGAAAGAATAATCTTCTTAGAGGTACTCATATTCATTCTCATGCATATGAGAATGTATAAGCGTATCTTTGAGAAGATTCATTATGGTGATTTTAGTGTGAGGAAGATGCAAGTAAATGAGCCGTCAAACAAAAGATCCCCCTTTTCATCGATGAATCATCTTCTTGCAACTATCACTACCTAAAAACATTATGAAAAATGTGGTCCTATGAATTCATTTTCAAACTCGTGCATAAAAGATTGGATATGCATACATAGAAGCATACTTTTCTTAATGTTTTGAGTCGGTGAGAGTTGAAAGGAAAAGTGTCATCGAGTAACAGGAGAGTCATCAATCCACTGAAAATTGTGCCAAGTTATTATAATTTATTAAAATTGATTTTATTGTTAATTATTTCTAATTATTCCTAATTATTCATAATTATTCTTAATTATTCCTAATTATTTCTAATTATTCCTAATTATTCCTAATTATTCCTAATTATTCCTAATTATTCCTAATTATTACTAATTATTACTAATTATTACTAATTATTGTCCAAGTTGGTCCTAGTTAATCCTAGTTAATCCTAGTTAATCATAGTTAACTTTAGTTAATCATAGTTAATCCTAGTTAGTCCTAATTAATCTTAATTAATCCTAATTAATCCTAATCATTGATAATTATTGATAATTATTGATAATTGTTGATAATTATTCTTAATTAATCCAAATTATTAATAATTAATCCTAATTATTCCTAATTAATCCTAATTATTGAGAATTAAACCTAAGTGATCCTAAGTAATCCGAATTAATCCGAATTAATCCAAATTAATCCTAAGAAATCCTAATTAATGTTAATTACTGCTAATTATTTCAAATTAATGCCAATTATTTCTAATTAAGGCCAATAATATCTATTTATTACTAATTATTGCTAATTATTTATAATTATTTCTAATTATTGCTAATTATTACTAATTATTATTAATTATTTCTAATTATTACAGATTATTCCAAATTATTCCAAATTATTACTTATTACTCCTAATTATTCCTAATTACTCCTAATTATTCCTAATTATTCCTAATTATTTCTAATTATTCCAAAATATTCCTAATTAATCTTAATTATTCCCAATTATTCTTAATTATTACTAATTATTCATAATTATTCCTAATTATTCCTAATTATTACTAATTATTACTAATTATTACTAATTAGTATCCTAGTTAAACGTTTTTAATCCTAGTTAATCTTAGTTTTATTATAGTTAATCCTAGTTAGTCCTAGTTAATCCTAATTAATCGTAATTAATCCCAAGTAATCCCAAGTAATCCCAAGTAATCCTAATTAATCTTAATTATTTATAATTTCTGATAATTAATCTTAATTATTCCTAATTATTCCTAATTATTCATAATTAATCACAATTAATCAAAATTATTCCTAATTAATCCTAATTATTGATAATTATTGATAATTATTGATAATAAATCTTAATAAATCTTAATTAATCCTAATTAATCTTAATTAATTCTAATTAATGCTAACAAATGCTAATTATTTCTATTTATTGCTAATTGTTGCTAATTATTGCTAATTATTGCTAATTATTTCCAATTATAGTTAATTATTGCTAATTATTTCTAATTATACATAATTATTCCTAATTATTCCAAATTATTCATAATTATTCCCAATTATTACTAATTATTGCTAATTATTACTAATTATTACTAATTATTACAAATTATTTCAAAATATTACTAATTATAACTAATTATTAATAATTATTACTATTAATTACTATTTATTTCTAATTATTACTATTAATTACTTTTTATTACCAATTATTACTATTTATTTCTAGTTATTACTATTTATTACTATTTATTACTATTTATTTCTATTTATTAAAATTTATTACTAATTATTACTAATTATGGCTAATTATAACTAATTATTACTAAGTATCACTATTTATTACTATTTATTACAAATAATTACTATTTATTACTAATGATTACTAATAATTAATATTTATCACTAATAATTAATATTTATTACTAATTATTAGTATTTATTACTAATTATTAGTATTCATTACATATTATTACTATTTATTACTATCTATTAGTATTTATTGGTATTTATCTTTATTTATTACTAATTATTTGTATTTATTAGTAATTATTAGTATTAATTACTAATTATTATTTTTTATTACAAATTATTACTAATTAATACTAATTATTACTAACTATTACTAATTATTACTAATTATTACTAATTAGTACTAATTATTACTAATTATTAGTATTTATTATTAATTATTACTAATTACTAGTATTTATTACTAATTATTTGTTTTTATTACTAATTATTAGTATTTATTACTAATTATCCGTATTTATTACTAATTATTACTAAATATTACTATCTATTGCTACTTATTACAAATTATTACAAATTATTACTATTTATTACTAATTATTGCTAATTATTACTAATTATTACTAATTATTACTATTTATTACTATTGGTTACTATTGGTTACTATTGGTTACTATTTATTAGTATTTATTAGTAACAAATACTTATAATTAGTATTTATTAATAATTATTAGTATTTATTACTAATTATTAGTATTTATTACTAATTATTTTTATTAATTTCTAATTCTTAGTATTTGTTATTAATTGTAAATATTTATCACCATTTTTTCATAATTATTTATATTTTTCCTAATTATTACTAATTAGTGTTAATTACTATTAATTACTGTAAAATATAGCTGCTAATTAGTAATTACTGCTAATTATTTATATATATTACTAATTATCGTTAATAATTATTAATTATTAATAATTACAAAGAATTAGTACAAATAATTTAATTTGTTTATTACAAAGAAATACCAATGACAAAAAAAATTAAATCTAACTTAATTACAACTAATCAACAATAATTATAATTAATATAAACAAATGAAATAAATACTAAATAAAATAAAACATAAATACATTTAAACTTGATCTCTTATAATTGTAGACGACTTCACAACTTCTTCGTAAAAAAAATAACTCTGCAAATTTTTCACTCTAAAATTCGAGTTCAGAGAAGCAGAAAAAGAAGGAATTGTGGAGGAGGAAAAAAATTAGATGGGTGTATATATAGGTTAGATTAGTCGTGATGAGACTATTTGCAATGGGATTCCCGTCACAAATACCTTCGGCCGCATTAATTACTGTCGGTGGTTAACAGGTTCTTTGGGACGGGTCCCGTCACAAAAAAGTGACCTCCCAATACACTATCTGCAATGGGACAACATCTCGTCGCAAATAGGTTTTTACTGCCAACGGTTATTTGTGACGGGACCTATCACAAATACCCTTCGGGGGTCGAACTTGTTGTGACGGGAGATCCCCTCTCGCAACTAGTGTTTACCACCTCCCAGTATTTGCGACGGGCGGTGCCAACTTGTCGCAAATACCATTTCATGCGGGTTGGCGTGAAAACCATGACAAATCGCACGTAAGTTTTTGCAAGGGGACGCCTAGGCCCGTCGTAAATAATTGGTTATATGTGACAGGTTGATTTTCTCGTTGCAAATAACCTCTTCGATGGACTATTTACAATGAGATTTATTTCTGTCGCAAATAACCCGTTGCAAAAACTAGTTTTTCCCGTAGTGAGAGACCTAGGAAATGATCATGCATCATTCTTATTTTTTCCTAATTTTAACATAGGGTAGACCTTGGGATAGGTTAAATCATTATAAAAATAAAAATTAATTAATTAATTAATGTTATGTTTTCCATATTCTAGGTTTAGGAGTCTAACCGTTTTTCTTTTATATGCCTTGATCTAGGTCAAATTCCTTATCAAGTTTGCACCTAAGATGATCAAAAATATGATATAGTGTATCATCACAAAGTAGAGGTCGATGATGTTTAATGTTTTAGGAGGACACTTTGAGTGTTTTAGTTTCATATTTTGAAGAAGTATGAGGGCGGTATTTTAGATTCAGTCACAAAATATTGGTTAGAGGAGGTTGAGATAAATTTTAGTTTGATCCATGATCGTAGGGAGCACTAGGAATCATTGGTTATGATGATGTTGTGTGGAGAAATGAGGTTTTCATGGTTATTGTTCCTTAGGGATCTTGAGTAGTCACCAGTCTCATTGGAGATGTTCCGACACCAATTCTGAGAAGAGTTCCTTTCTTTGACTGTGAATGAGGCCAGTCCCCAAGAGATTCTTACCCAATAAGAGAGCTTCTATGTGTAACAGTTTGGTATCCATTTTAGTACCCTTCTATGATATTATTTATACTTTTTTCCAGATGAGTAGGACAGGGTAAGGAATTTTGAGGAGGATTTACATCCTGAGATCTAGTATCCGGTCACCTTGTTTATGCTGAAGACGTATCTTGAGGTGATAATGAGAAAAGAAGTTTTTGAGAGGATTCTTTCCAAATCTAGGTCATCATGAGAGGGGATTCATAAGGATTCCTCTTGAATCATATTTGTAGTTTGGGATTTCAATTTATCAGGAAAAATAGATTTCAGTTAGCTGGGGGTTGGTTCCAACACTCATCTTCTCATTTCTCTGGGGGGAAATGGATCTCAGACCTATGCTAAGGGATTATATGTATGTTTTCCTTGTGGAGTCCAAGAACATAAGTAGAAATAGTGCACAAACTTTCTAGTCCATCAGAGTATGCTATATTTTCAACATCGGATTCTTCTATTGAGGTCTTTTCAGCTGAGGTAGTTGTATCAATATGTTATAGTCTTGGATTAGTAGAGTCGAGATAGGAAGGCAGAGTACGGCCGTAATAAGATCCTCATCCTCATGGAGAATAGTTTGACCATAGAGGTTGTTGTTAGCAGGGTCAAAATGGTTGTGGAGAAGGTCTTGGTCAGCTTCATTCATTTTCATTGCTTGCACCAGATGAGCCAGATATCTTTTGAGGTACCCTCTGCTTGTTTTCTACATGGGTGAATGATTTTTTTGATTTAGGAGTGACACAGTCCATTATATCACATATACCAATTCATGCTTTGGGATTGAGTTAGAGAGGCTTCCAGTGCCCTCGGTGTTGAATACACTATTTGGAGGTCAAGATGAGTTATATGAAGTATATAGATATTGTGAGCTAGTGCTGGTGCAACAAAACTATTATAGATATTTCCCATGTTTATTGATACATCCATATAAAAACATCCTCACAATTTATTGGATATATTTGGTGTATGCTATCATGGATTGAATCAAGAGGCATGTTTTGTTTTATGATGCTGATGGAGATCCAATGTTGTTTTTTTGTGAGTGAGACCCTTCGATGGGTTAAAGTCATATTCTATCCTTACCATATTTAATGGCTAAGATGATGTTGAGATCATTGGAGGTTCCATATACAGTGTTTCAGAGTGCAGTGGAAGAGTACACAAATGTATTTCCAAAGGAGGATTTGGTGTTACCCCCTTGATGGGAGATCAAGTTTGGGATTGAGATACAGTAAAGAGTGTATCATATATCAATGTCTCTACACAGGATAAAACTTTTTGAGTTGTGAGAGATGAGAGTAGGACTGGACAATCAGTTTTTGTGAGGTTTGGTTCAGAATAGTGTTTCCCACTGGGTGCATGAGTTTTGTTTGTGAGGAAGTTCAATAGAAGTTTGATTCTTTGTATCGATTATGAAAACATGAACCCGGTGATAGTGATGAACCTCTATCATATTCCAAATAATGATAATTTACTCTATTTCTTGAAGGGAAAATTTTGGTTCTCAAAAATCTAATTATGGTTAGTATATCATTAGATGCAGGTGGAGGTTGAGGATATTTAGAAGACTGATTTACGTTTTCATAATGGGAATTATGAGTTCATTATGATACCTTTTAGTGTTATGGATACCCTAGTCGTGTTAGTGGGGTTTATGAATGCAGCATTTTGAGACTTCTTGGACAATATCATGGTTTTTTTCATTGATGAAATCCTTGTGTGCTCCGTATCTGAGGAGGAGAATGTAGATCATTTGCATTTTTCTTTGGGAGATCTTAATCATTAGATGCTATTTGGGATGTTTTCAATGTGTGTGTTTTGGCCTCATGATGTCTATTTATTGGGGAATTTCCTATCTCATTCAAGAGTAACTGTGGATCCCTTGAAGATAAAGGTAGTTGTGTCTTCGGTATCCCAAAAGATAGTAGAAGAGGTGGAGAGTTTCATTGGTCTTGTAGGATGTTATAGGAGGTGTGCAGTCGAATTATCTCAAGTTAAGACTCCTTTGATACCCTTGGCCCTAATGGATCAGGTGTTCTTATCGACTAACCAGTTTCATATAACTTTTGAGTACATAAATATGTAGTTGGTCATCACTCTAATCCGTTGTTATCTAGTAGAATTAGTTTAGTTTGAGGTTTTTTGTGATTCTTTGCTTATTTTCTTGGGATGCATTCTCATATAATAGTGATTGATTGTCTCTTATGGGTCCTGGTTGTTACATCCTCATGAGATTAATTATTCCATCCATGGTCTTGAGTAGGTTGAAGTCATTTTTTATTTGATTTTTAGGATAAATTACCACATCAGTTCTCATTTTTTTTGTTTTTACCAACCATAATATCTAGAGTTATGTCTGCTCCTGATGTGACTTGAACATGTTTCATTTTCAGTGGATGTAATTATTATAGTATTATGACATTGAGATTTTTTATAGGCCATGAAAATGAAATGTTATAGCATATGCGTTGAGTACGAATTCACATAGTTATGTCATTCCAGAATCTAGATATTTATAGAGACTGTTCAAAGAACTTTTAGTGAAACATCTAGGATGGGAGAGGTTGGAGGAAAATATTGTCTTTTAGAGATGACAGTGCACTTGTATCTTGTGTAGCAGGTAGAGGATTCCCCGTTAGTGGATTCTAAGGTGGTGTTAAAGAGATATTGAGTTGTTTTTGGTGATTCCCATGATGGATATTCTAAGGATAGACCACACTGAGTGTTATTCTAGTGAAGTATTTTCATTCCTTATGAGATGTGTGAGATTGTTTTCTCTATGTTCCACAACTCACCTGGTGTTTTACATCCTGATGTGGCAAAGATTTAAAAAGATTTGATAGGTTAGTTTTGGTGGCATAGGTCGATGCATGTAGGTGCATAGTTTGTGTCTCAATGTTTATTCTGGAAGAAGTTTAAGATTGAGCACCAAGTTCTCAGTGGTTTGTACTAGGTGTTAAATGTTACCTAGGGGAAGTGGGATGATATCTCGATGGACTTAATTACAAGTTTACCAAGAGATCATGGAGGTTTTGATTCTATATGGGTGATAGTGGAGTATTTGATGAAATCATCCCACTTTATAGTGATCAGGGATTCGATCTTAGTAGTATTTTTTTTATCTAGTATCTCGAGGAGGTGTTGCAAATCAATGGAGTCCTGAGGATGATCATATCTTATCTATATACTCATTTTCCTCATGGGCATGGATAGGTATCCCAAGTGATTTTGGTTCATAATTATGTCTTATCACTACTTTTCATTCACATACAGATATGGTCAGACAGTGACGACCATCATTACTCTTAAAGATATATCTTGCTCTTGTGACATGGATTTTTAAGGTTCATAGAAGAGGCACCTACCCTTGGTTGAGTTCTCCAAAAATAATAGTTTCTACTTCACCATTGGTATGGAACCATTTAAATCTTTGAATGGATAATATTTTAATTATATTTTGATCTAGACTTGGATCAGAGAGGAAGTAATTCTTGGGCCGAAACTAGTATAAAATACGACATAGATGGTTTAGATAATTTGGGAGAGGATGAAGGTCGAACATGATCATCAAAAATTATATACTGATCATAGGAGGATACCTTTGGAGTTCGACGTTGAAGATCATATGTTTCTAAAGGTGACTCCTCATTAAGGGTTGTGAACATTTGGTTATAAGTGTATGGTTTCTCCTTTTCTAAGGCCTTTCGCGGTTTTGTCTTGTGTTGGATCAATGGAATATCATATAGAACTTCCTCTATATATGAGATAGATACATGATTTTTCTCACGTTTCACATCTTCATAATTATCTTCATGAAAACTCTTATGTCATTTAATGTAGTGAGATCAATGTTGGAAATGATGTAACCTTCAAGGAGTGGCTTGTAAAGATATAGGACGTCCAAAAGAAGGTGTTTCATAGGCATGATATTACCATGTTTTTTGTCTTTTGGTAGCATGGAGGCATTGAGGAGTGTACCTGGGAATATTACTAGCAAATGCGCACTTAGTAGCCCAAGCTATTGGATGTTTAGATCTTATCTTGTAACATTGTTAATTTTTTTGGATGTAGTCCTTCTAGGTTTATGAGATGGTTTCCTCCTATATCTTTTTGTGGATTTAATCTCTTTTGAGAGGTATCTCCCCCTAGATAGTTTTTATAATCTAGTTGTTCTTGTTGCATGGTTTTTCTATGTTCCTATGAAGAAGGTGTT